>NDGN011309739.1:0-10823 GCA_002564285.1 Tympanoctomys barrerae
AGGGAAGGAAGGAAGGAAGGAAAGAAGAAAGGAAAGAAGAAGGGAAGGGGAGGGATGGGAAGGGAAAAAAGGAGGGAGGGATGGATGGAGGTAACATAGGCAGGCAAGCCTTGAAGGCATTATGTACACTAGATATTTTACATGCAGATTTTAACCTAGTCTGAGGCAGGAGGATCAAAAGTATCAGCCACCCTGGGCAATTTAGCGACTTAGTAAGAACTTAGAATATACGAAGAAAACTAAGAATATATAAAGATTGCAGCCACTATCTTTAATACACTAATAATCAAGGAGATACAGTAGGGGGCTTGGATCTACCTAACCATTAAGATGCGAAGTAAAAGTTGAGCCTTTTTCACGGCTATCCTGCTCTGTGCTGTGCCATCAAGGAGATTCACAAAGAGAGTGAAGGACAAAGACACGAAGGTGACAGAGAGCCCAGAAAAGGAGATTAGGAAACAAGGAAAAATAAGTCTTGGTCTAGAATGGTATTCGAGTGGGAAGGAGTTGGCAAATACCATCCTTTTCTTATTCTCCTTTCCCAAATAACTTTCTCCCAAATCCAAATCATTTTTTTCTCTGCCCTTCCCATGCTAGATAACCACTGTCTCAGTTACTGCTCTCTCCTTGCTGGGACAAATACCTGCCACCCAAAACAAAAGAAGGAAAGGCTTAGTTAGCTCATTGTTAGTGGAGGTTTCAGTCCATATGCAGCTGGCTCCAAGGCAGAGCGGCACACAGAGGCCCAGAGCAGCGGTTCATGGTGGCAGCAAAGACCAAGAGTGAAGGGTGGGGCAGCGGTTAACCTCTCCCCTCCTTACATTGTAATGCAGATTACCTGCCCCAGGCAAGTGCAGCATCCACACCCACAATAATCAATCCCAAACTCCAGAAGCCACCCATAACTGCATGAGGCTTTAAGGGATGACTACACACAAACTGTAACAACCACTGAAATTTCTTATTCAGATGACTCAGTTCTGTAATACCAACCAAGGGAAAAAACACTGAGCCTGACCTCCTACTTCTTGTTTTTACCTCCTTCTTCTCTTCTCACAGCATTCATTTTATCATATCTGCTACAAACCCTAGTTTAAAAAAAGTCTGAAGCCCTGATCATAGTACGCAGTCTTTTCCCACACTTAATTTTGAGGAACTGCGGAATGATAGAGAACAAATCAATTCTGTTTATAATCACAGTGACCTTCTGTGGCAACAGGGGTGGGAGGGAAGAACAGTGCTTCATGAGTTACTTTTTTAAATTTTATCGAGTCCGTTGGGTGAATAGTTAACATTCATTCCTATTGCTTTGCAGGCTAGACAACAGAATAGGAAACAAAGCAAAGTGATTCTCCAAAGCAAAACTGCAACATAACAAAATATCATAGCTACAGGACTTCAACATGAGACATTTATTTCTTACAGTTCTGGAGCCTAGTGAGTCCAAGGTCAAAGTTCCAGCGAGGTTTCCTTTCACTTGAGTTTCCCTTCTTGGCTTATAACTTTCTTAGAGGTGGGCAGGGATATTGAGAGGGAGGGAGGGCAGGATAGAGCTAGAGAAAGGGGACAGAGAGGGTGGGGATAAAGGGAGGGGAGCAGACCGAGCTACTTCTCCATAAAGCTACCAATCCGATTGATTGAGGCTATATCTTTATGACCTCATTTGACCTTAATTACTTTCTAAAAGACTTATCTCCAAACACAGGCATGTTAGGAAGTAGAGTTTCAACATACAACTTTGGGAGAGGTACATAATTCAGTCTACAGCTATTGGGCCAGGGAGGGTCTAGTATTTTCTGATTGGGAAGGCACAGGAGCAAACACTTCATGTTCAGAAAAAAAGCCTTCACTCTTCTGGTGTGAGAGTCATTTGAAAGTTTCTCAGGTTGACATGTCATGCTTTTTGCTTGAAGAGGACTTTTCTTCTGCCTCTTGTTTGACTCACTTAGGTTAATGGCATAAATGGAGAATTAAGGAAGAAGAGAACTAGAGCCTCTAAAATGATGTTACAAACTTTGTTCTTTCTCTGAAGAAACATATCTGTTAAAAAAGAATCAGAGTGTCTCTCATGTTGCCCACTTTGAAAGTGAGCAGCTTCTACGTTGTATTCCTCTTGCTAACATTCTGGGCAGTCCAGTGGCTTCTGCAGATATGACTTGACAGAAATAAGGTCCCATCGAGGGGCATCATGCGAGGAGCAAAAGACAAGTGCAAACCTTCAAGGACTCTGCAGTCTTGTAGTAAATCAGAATCTAAGAGTGATAGAGCAGGATGAAATCCAGGTGAGTAAGAGCTCAGATCTGGACACATCAGCAGACATGACCGAGGAGGCAGGGTGGTGGGAGTGAGACCAGCCAGCACCCAGGCCCAGGAGCCCTGATCTGGTTTTAATTCCTACACTGAATGTGGCTCAGGGTGATGCATCCAAGAAAATCATCGAGGGCCTTCTAGGTCCAGTGGCATGAATGAATGGGACAGAGTTTACAATAGTTTAGCGGTTTGAAGGAAGGTTGTAATCTCAGCGCTGAAGGAGAAAGATGCAAGAGGATGGCAAGTGTGAGCCCCGCTGGGGAAATGTGGCAATACTGTCTCAAAATGAAAATACAGAAAGGCTGGGGAAATAGTTCAGTGCAAACCAACCTTGCTGGATTTAAGAGTTTCTCCTTTCTTCATTGTCACTGAAAGTAATGTCACTCAGAGATGAGAATTTTTTTTTTTTTTTTTTGGCTGTCTCAGGCTGCCGTGAGGGCAGGTCTGGTAAGGCATGGGGAGCTGGGGATTGAACTGTGGTCCCCTGCACGTGACTGGATTTGCCCCAGCAGGTGCTTAAACAACTGAGCTAACCCACCAGCCCCTGCCACTCAAAGTACAAAGGAGAGAGAAACCATTTTGAGGTTTTCCTTAATGGAAAAATAACTATAAACAAAAACACTCCACAAGAGAAGGTATGCACATTACACTGAAGTGAGACTGTCCAGATATCTGGCTTCTGAAGGACCTCTACTGAGAAACGAAGTGCTGTTCAGTCCACCCCAGGGCCCTGTCCTACTCAAGGAAGGCAAAAGAAGAGTGTGTGTCCAAGGGTTCAGGGCCACAGGTGCTAGATTCAGTAGTATTCTACTCTGTATGCTGACTACCACTTAGGTTCTGGCTAAGGCCCTAACATCTTATACCTCAGTTTCTTCATCTATTCAGTGGGGCTTACAGTGGGATGGATTAAAAGGCTGTGACGAGTGTTCAGTGAGATGATGCACACTAAGTGCATGTCATAGTGCTTGGGCAAACTGCTCACAAACCGTTACAGAGTGAGTGATGTTGTAGTTTGACCCTGGCTTTGGGGGCTGTTCTCTGGCTCTCCAGCCCGCTCGCTCCCTGTTCTTTTTGCTCTTTCTTCCTTCTGGATCCACTTTTCGGCCCATGAGCTGTGCCTTGCACCCTTACAGGCTGGGAAGAAGTGTAAAGGGTGAGGGCTCAGGGCAGGGGCTCCTCTCCCTTCTGCCATTTAATTCACCCCAGGTGGCAGGGGAACTGCAGGGCTGCTCCTAGCAATGACAAAAACCTGTCCTCTTTGTCACCAGCTAGGCTGATGCTGGTGCTGAGTCATGCTGCTACTCTCACCAAGAGCTTTCTGAGCTCACAAGGCTCTTGGAAATGGACTTCAGAGGACGACTGTCCACTCCAGCCTCCAACTCCAGCACAGACATTGGCGAAGTCCATTCTTCACCAAGGACATATCTGCAATTCATCACCATAAGGACATACCTTCTACCTCAGCTACATTTCAGATTTTATTTTTAAATCCATCTATAAAATTGGTACAGGAAATTAACCTAATATCTAACACAAATCATTTTCTATATAACACACAGCTAGCTACACACAGTATCCCTAGCACAGTGGGGCCTGTGTTCATGAGCTTCATTCTCTGCGTGATTCTGGTCACAAAAGGAATTAGCCAAGAACCAAATGAAATTTCCCCACAAAGTCAACATCGAACCAATCATCGAATTTGATTTGGTTCTCATCCAGCCCTGTTTGTGACCAGAATTATGGAAAGAATCAAGTTCATGAATCGAGGTACCTTATGTACACATCCACAGGCTGCGATCCACTGATTGAGAGCTTGAGTTCTAGAAGGCACATGCTGTCAATCCCAAACACCGACTGCTGCTCTCATGTCTCTCTAAAACTAATGGGAGGGATCTACCTGAGGAATATTCCCTGTGTTAGCACAGTTCACATCTCACAGAGCAAAATTCAGTTATTATTAACCATTGTTATTCTTTGGACATACAAACAATATAGTGAGAGTCAAGGGGGCTTCGTAAACTATTTCGCTACATGTAAGCGATGCTAGTAAGATTATGGTTTTTAACTTTTTTCTTCTATAACATTAATTTTCATTTTTAAACTATTTCTTTATCTTCTTTTATCCAGAAAAGTACACTTGAATTTCATTAGTGTAGGTAAAAATATATGAACTATTTTAGGATCAACTATTTTGATTGTCTATGCAATGATTTGATATTATTTGCAAATAAAAACAATTTCATGGCAAGTATAACATTTTAAGGACTTTATATTGATTTACTTTTTCTTTAGCATCAATTCATTCTTTCAGCATTACAGCATGCTTCATTAATTCTAAAGATGATTTTTTTTTAACATTTTTATGTCTCCAAATCACTCAACTAGTGATGTGTTACAGTTCTGTCAACTATCTTGTGCCATATTAATAAACAACATAATAATGCATCTTAGTTTTGTGAAACCTTGAGTTTGTGAAACAGGGGTTGAAAGACAATCACAGGCAGGCTTTCTTCAGTGCTAGAAACATGCTGACCAAGACTGAACAGTCCACCATTTCAGAGAATCCAATGAAGGCCACAAAAAAGGGAAGATTACAGCTAATGGACAAGCCACCATGGTGACAGATAATGACTGATCTCGGGCTCCTGAAGTTTCTAGTTATGCTGCTGTCACCTGTGGTTAGAGCACAAACACAGAAGGATGAAGCTGGCTTGGTGAGCTGCACATGTTAGGCAGAATCCTGGAAGCTGCAGCAAGCACGGACCACTTGTGGATTTGGGTGTAGCGCAGCATACGGGGCTGAGAGTGACCACAGCAGAAGGCAAGGTACGACCGTGGGGAGAACAGCAGAGGTAGACCAGGATGGGTCTCACTGACCATCAAAAGGGATTAGGCCCTACTTTGTGATCTATGGAAGCACAGATGTCACTGTCATTTGAAAGAGGAGAAAACAGGCCAGAGAAATGCAATGATTGGCTTCAGGCTGGACAGCACACAGTAAGTCTAGTTTAATTCTCCTGTGTCCTCACTCTGCACCCAAAATTCTTAATACTATTCCAGGATTACCAAGAACATAATTCTCTCTGCATTATACTGTTGGCAAATGCATCACTAGGTTTCCTTGATATTAGCTGATGTTGAATTGAGGTGCTAGGATTATATGGGGAAGAAAGAAGATCGAGGCAGTCATTCTGGGGAAAATTCTCCAAGATCAATCAGCACAGCCTAAGGTCAGGACATGGGGGTACAGTTACATCGCTCCGAGAAGTGGCGTCGCTGCCGAGCTCACGCACAGTGATGCCTGAGAGGTGACGGCTAATGCAGCTAACCTTTCCTGAGTGCATCCCATAGGCATTTTCCATTGCCTGCACTTTAAAAGACAAATAAATAAAATTCACACAAAAGAACCCAAATAAATAAAATATATATTACTGATAAGGGACTAAAGGTTTATAAGTTTAGTACTTTTGCTACTCTTGAATATTATGACACAAGGCATTCCATTTTCTGTTTGTATACAGCTTCTTCAGCTGGCATTTTAGAGTAATAAAGTCTGTAGACTGACTCAATTAAGCAATTAAATGAAAATGTGACAACAAGCATAAACATAAAACATTAACTTTTGAATTAATTACGCAGGGTCAAAAAAGAAAAGAAGATTAATTATTTGAATGGAGGTGTCCTATTGCAGTCAAATATTGCTTCATTTTATCACTTTTAAAATAATTTTGTCCACAAAAGTTTGTGGTATGAACAAACTGTCTTTGTAATGGAAGAATAACAAAGAACCTTCTGCTCTTCATTTAGAAAAATGGCGCTGTGAATCACCTAACATCTTTGACTCATTCTAAAAAGAAAGGACATCTGTAATTACCAAAAATTTAGGTCCTTTTTGATGAAAGACATCTTTGGATTCTATAGGAATAATGGAAGGAGTACAAATGGTAATATTTAGGCAATAAGAATATGTCAGTTAGAAGACATTTGAAGGGAATAATAGATACCAATATAATACCCTGCAACATTTATCCAACTGGAAAGGACAAAGAATATAAAAATCTTTAACAGGACAGACAGATATCTATTCAAAATAGTTTAAGTATAATCTTTTCTGGATGAAGGTGGTTGAATTACTCAACTAGAAACTTTGTTTCTGTAAAGCTCATGATTTTGGAGTTCTAGGATGAAGGAGAGAAACAAGATAGATAGAAATGATAAATCTTTTTTAGATAAGACCAGGCTATGGCACCCAGGAGAAATACAAACAAATAGAAGAGAATATTATAGATTCAACAAGACAACTTTAAAATAGCTTGGCCTGACAAGTTCAAATCCCAACACTGATAGTCCTGTGAAATTGGCCTAGCTACTCTTCTCTGCAGGATTGAAAAAAAAAAAAAACATAGTTAATAGGGTTCCTGTGAAGACTAAATTAAATTTTATATATTATGCAACTAATGCATAATGTGCATAAACAGAAGGTACTGTTAATATTGTTGCAAGCATACAATGCATTGGCATTAGGTGAGTCAAAACCATAGACTAAGCCCCCAGAAAGAAGTAAGCTATATACTTAGGATGCATGTAGGCCTGCATATGACCAACTAGTTTCTCAATGAAACTTCCGCTTAGGCAAACTACTTAACAGACCATTCCTGAATGTTAACATGGGACCGAAGGGCTCTGATGGGTGTGGGTTCTATTATTAGGAGAGGAGGAGTCCAAGCTGATAGAGGGTACTTAAATCTCAAACACTTTTAGTGATAATGATTTATCTCTCAGTTGCTAACACATGCTCTAAATTCATCAATAATCTTTCTTCATTAGTCATTTCCTAAATAGAAACTCAATAATAATTTTATTTTCTATATCTTCCTCCATTTGATGCTAAACCATTACAATATATCTTCAGCAGCACCTTATATCCCCATACCAAGTCTGCAACTACCTAATCTCTGATGCCACAGAAATAATTTATATGACTTGATTCAACTTGTAGTACTGTTAACTGATTCCACAAAGCGTGTTGCTGAATTCTTAGACAAAAATATTAATTCACAATTGTAGGTCTAGATAAGCCATGTGATAAAACTGGTACACAGGATAAATCATTCCCACTCACTAAGCATTGATGGTGTGCCTAAGTTTTCAAAGTAACACACCTTTTATCTTATTCACAAAATTCTGTTAATACAACTTCTACAAAAACATCCCTGCTACTTTCATGTTTGTGATGAGCCCCTTTTCATTCCATGAAAAAAAAATGCTATTTTTACATTAGTTTTCAGTTACTGTTCTAAAGGAACTCCTCTCAGCAATCCTGGCTACCACACGACATTGTAACTAATTTTCTCCTTCAGTCTTTATCAGTCTGAGCAAAGCTTCAGCTCTCGGATGCTGACTTCCTCCTGTGAATGCACTTCACTCTCCAAGTAAAGATTTACCTCCTCGGCCTCACAGTCTGCTCCTTCTTACTTGTCCTAAGCATCAGCTTTCACGTCACCGAAGCGAGGCAGGTACTAGGGGCTCCTCACCACCTCCGCCCACACCCACCAGCAGAGGCCTGCGTCAGCCTCTCAGGTGAATGCCCTCTACATTCCCCACACGGAGTTTCTCACAGCTGTTTTCCACTTTGGAGCCTGGTCTGAATTAAGCAGCACCAGTACAGCCAAGTTTGCTTCGCATGCTAATTTGGCATAAAGCATTTTTGCAGTCACTGACAACCCTCTCTCCCTTACAACCTGTAATCTGTATGGGACTAAGCGCTTTTTCAAAGCATTCGCTCTCATACAAGACATATTCTGAGGCCTCTTCTTAAAAATGACTTGACATACAACCAACTGCACACAGCCATTTCTTTCAGTACACGTGAGCAGCTGGAACACAGTAGGTTTACACTCATTGCACTGGTATACCTAGAAGAGGAAGGGGCCAGTTCTCCTCCCCCTACTTCTCCCCCCTTTCACCCCAAATGCCATTAAACAAGTCAGTTGTCACTGCACATCTACAGGATCTGGACATTCCAACAGACCAGAGTGCTAAACTCAGGACAGCAGCAATCTTTTTTCTCTCCACACTGTAGACAGTCATCTCTTAGCTCATCACAAGATTTCTGTGGATGCCCCCAACGTTCCCACGCTGAAGGAATGAACGAATAGCACGTGAAGGGGAAGGCAGCTTTACAGCTGGGAGGAAGGACTTGTCACGCAAACCAAGACCAGCTCTGGGTCAGTCCCCTGAGGCCACATAAGTGCCTGGAGGCCAAAGGTCACACCCTCGCAGTAATATTTATTTTTTAAAAAAACATAGTTTCACGATATTTTGTTACCTCTAGAAGTTTCCACAGCACCTATCAAATTAGATACCGATTTCCTGAACAGGAAAATTTGGCTAGTGCTTTAGAAAGCAGTAGAAAAATGGAAGATCTAAATTATCATCTTCTGTCACAGCCAAGCTCTTCATACACCTCAAAACTTACTGGCCATCTGAATATTTTAGAAAAATACATCTAATGAGGTAAATCAAGACAGGGATTCTCTGGAAAAAATCTGGTCATACTGAATAAAAGAAGTGGAAACCATTCCCTAAGTAGCTAAGGCTACTCAACTATAATTATTGCTTACTACAAACACCTTTTACATGCTTATTTTGACTTGAAAACAATATCAAGGACTCCTCTGAGGTCTGGCCAGAGGAGGGGTGCTGAAAGTCTCTAGCATGTGCCGCAGCACGTCGGCTAGAGCTCTGTACTACAGAAAGGCTCAGGCATTCATGATGTCCCCTTAGAGCCAAAGAGCACCGTGATAACAATAATGCAGTACAGCAACAAGTTTACTGAAGAGCTCCCTTGGACAAGCAAAAATTACAGCTGCTCAAACGCTTCCATCCCGTGTCAATACAGGAATATGAAGTCTCTGGTGAAAAGTCTATCAATTGATCATTCCACCAACTATTTGGAGGAGCCCATAGTCCTGGGGATCCCTCAATGCTGCCCTGCCCGGTAAGCTGGCTTTCGGGGTGAACCCTTGCCTGAGAGCTCTGGACCACACTGACAGTGCGAGGAAGATTTCCATTCCAAGCTAATAAAGACTGCGTCTGGCTGGACTCAAACAGCCCAGCGCGGGCAGCTGGCAAACCGGAAAGGCAGTCTTCTCCCCACTCATGCCATACCTTCTCGGATTTCGCCTTCCTGGCATTGTGCACAAACCTGCGACCCAGCTTCTTGGCATACCAGATAGAGGCAAACATAGCGATGCCAAGGGAAGGGCTTTGCAACGAAGCTGCTGCACAATCAACTTCCCAGCGCGGCTAGAGCAGGCGGCTTCGGGCTGGAGCTGTCACTCGCAGGCTGTTGCTTTCCCGGTGCCTCTCATGCCGGGTAGCGAGGGAGCGGTGGGAGGAGGGAGGGCTGGGGAGGCAGTCCTGTTTGGCCAGTCTGCAGGTATATTTACATCCTGCCAGCAGGAGGTCCGGCTGAGGCGGCGCTGCCCTTGCAGCCAGCTCACGCACATCCAGTTGGCCAAGCGTCCTTCTGCAGTTCCTGGGCAGGGTCACCACCGAACTCCATGTGTGTCCGGAGGAAGGGTGGGCGCCGTCAGGCCGGCAGAGCCGCTCCCCGCCGCCTCGGCAGGCTCACTCCTTGCTTGGCTTCCCCGCGCTGCCTGCTGCCTGTACGTGCTGGCAGAGGTGGCCGTGCAAAGGCTGATCCACACAGCCTCGCAGGTACATTAGCCAATGCAGGAGCTGCCAGGCGCGGCGAAGGCAGATCCCCGTAGATGGGTCCTGCAGGCACAAACAGGTGTCCCTGGAGCCCAAAGCCAACGCTGACCCTCCCAGACGGCTACCGGGCTCCTGGAGACAGACACGCCTGCCGCTTGCCGGCCCCCTGCTCCACACATTTGGCCCGAGGAAAGTCACATCTCGGCCCACAGGTCACAGCTTGCAAGAAAAACATTTGAGAGAGAGAGAGAGAGAGAGAGAGAGAGAGAGAGAGAGAGAGAGAGAGAGATCTGGGACAAAGGAATGTAAGCAGTAGAAGAATTGTTCCCCGCGCCCCCGAGGAGGACCTTCATCTCGAAGTCGCTGGCTTTACCTCTACAAGAACCGAAACGGCTTTTGTAGCACAGATTTTTAGCAAAAAGCTCAAAGCTACCTTTAAACTAAAATAGAGCAGCCTTCTCGCTCTGTCTCTGTCTCTGTCTCTGTCTCTCTGTCTCTGTCTCTCTCTCTGTCTTTCTCTGTCTCTCTGTCTCTGTCTCTGTCTCTCTGTCTCTCTCTGTCTCTGTCTCTCTGTCTTTCTCTGTTTCTGTCTCTGTCTCTGTCTCTCTCTGTCTCTGTCTCTCTGTCTGTCTCTGTTTCTCTGTCTCCGTCTCTCTCTGTCTCTGTCTCTCTCTGTCTCTGTCTCTCTCTCTGTCTCTGTCTCTCTGTCTTTCTCTGTTTCTCTGTCTCTCTCTCTGTCTCTGTCTCTGTCTGTCTCTGTCTCTGTCTGTCTCTGTCTCTGTCTCTGTCTCTGT
>NDGN011309743.1:0-10967 GCA_002564285.1 Tympanoctomys barrerae
TATCTATCTATCTATCTATCTATCTATCTAAAATGGCCTACATTTCAGGTAGTATGGCTTCACTTTCATAACCAGCCTTCTGGATTTGGTAGCACAAATACTTCTTCCATCCCCTTGCTTTTAGAAATTATTGTTATCTGCTGTCTCCCTACTGAGCAGTTTCTAGACCTTCTTACTAACTGCAATTTACTACTCACTGATTAATGCATTCTTTAGCAGAGATGTTACACATGCAAACAAAACTGAAAATAAATTCTCACTAAAAGTTATATTTTAAAAGTATTATTTATTTATATAGAAAATGGTAATTGTTTTGCTGTTTATTATCCGCCTTCAATGGAGCAGTAAAGGATGCAGGAGATGGTGAAGATTTGTATGTTAGACAGTTTATGTCATGTGACAAATACTAGGAGCAATCAACTGATACAAAGGAAGCATTCATTTAGATTCCCAGAGCTAGAAGTTCTGTTCTGTTTCACCAGCACAGTGCTTTTGGGGCTGTGATGAGATGGAACAGCATTGCACAGCATATTGGAGAGCAAATGTGCACAATTAGTGGCCAGGGATACCTCAGAGGAAAAGTTAGAGGCTTGAGCGCCTCACCCCATGATGTGCATCCTCTTTCCAGGAACCACCTCTTGAAGGTTCAATGACCATGCAGTCACACCCCACTCTGACTCATGTCTTTAACTCACAGGATTTTGAAGGGCATCCCGGATTTTTAGGACACCAATTGCATACATGGATAATGAAATCACCATGGACATGAGTGGAGAAAGGCACAGTGATAGAGATCCTGGAGGTAAATGTTACAGAAATGAGGGGTTAGGAATGTGGGGAGGACCTCAGAGCAAAAGACAAATGCAAAGGGAATACTTGGCTGTTGACAGTGTTCTGCATATGGTACTTTAATTTATAAAAGTGATATTAGTAGGACATATCGCTCTGCCCAATGACCTCTGGCAAGGAAGAAGAACTGATTCTGTGCAGTCAGTTCATGGCACGTCACATAATTGCCACTTATATGCCCTAAAATGAACAACTGGGTTTTACAAACCACATTGTAAGGAAGACTAATGTCTTCAAGTAACTTCAAAGGTGTTCCATCAATAAAGGATTCTCTTATCACCGAAGTTCAAGGAATCCTCAGTCAACAGGATTTAAAATGGTGCATTTATATCCATATTTCTTGCGGCCTTTAACATTTTAATGTGCAACATGAATCTGCAAAAACGAGCTTCAGTGCATAGTTTCTAAGCCTATTTCCTGGCTTTATCTGAGAACATTTGTTGATAGCCATTAGACTGACTTTTCTCCAAAACAGTTCAGATGCACTGTCACACTGTTCATCATTTGTGGGGCATCATGGAGGGGTATCCTCGCTAATTCGTTACTTATCTGCATGTGAAGTGGTAAAATAATCACCCTATTTTGTGACACAAACTTTCATTTTCCTTACAATTTTTGTGAATATTCAAATGCAAAATTAAAAGTTCTAACTGCAAATATGTTCATGAACTTGTGCAGGAAAGAAGGTAAAATGAACGAATATCAATAGATCATTCCTTAAATTGTTTTTTTTTTCTTTTTTGGTGGAACCAGTGATTGAACTCAGGCCCTTGCACTTGTCAGGGAAGCACCTACTCTACTGAGCTATCTCCCCAGCCCCTCCTTTAACTTTTTATAGTTAATCCACTTAATAGAAATTTGTGAAGCCTCTAACTTCTTGTATTACCAAATATACAATAATTTGTAAACAATGTTAAATAAAAACAAGATGTATTTTTGGAAAGCATAGGACTGATTTACTTTTAAATACATGTATATGCATCAGCGTATATATCCATAAATTAAAAAAATATATATATATGAGAAAAGGGGACATAATAAGTAAGATATGTCATGTACAGATACTAACTTCCTATGGTGAATGTAATAAAGCAATAATAACAATTGAAATAAAGAATACGTAAACAGGGTTATGGTTAAAGATAAATTTTCTTCAATTTATTATTATTTATTCATTAATTTCAAACTTTCAGCAGTCATCATACAAGTTATACATTTGGGAAATGATTATTGCTGTACACATTTTTATTATTTTCTCTGCATAAAATGTTCAGACTTATGCTTTTGTCTGTCTAAATATGAAGGCTGAAGGGCCAGGGAGATAGCTCAGTAGAATAAGTACTTGCCTGGTAAGCACAAGGTCTTGAGTTCAATCCTTGGTACCACACAAAAAATAATAAATAAATAAAAACAAATAAATATGAAGGCTGTTTGAATTCTGAGCATAAATCAAATGATAGTGAATTTCTTCCCTGTATTAATTATATAAAAAGTACACAGGGGCCGCGGAGATGGCTCAGTGGAATAAGAGCTTCCCTGGCAAGTGCAAGGGCCTGAGTTCAATCCCCGGTTCTGAAAAAAAATTAAAAAATAAAAAGCACACAAATTGTTAGTAATACTATGATTACATTGACATGTTTATGAAACAAATTTTCCATATAATTCCATAAAGATATAAGCATTTTATTTGATTTCACTTCATTTCATTTTAGGTAATGGCAGTGGTTTTAGAGACTGGCCTGTGCTAAGCCCACGGTCTTCTTCTGGGCGACAGCTCTGGCCACCTAGCTCTTACTTTTAGCAGTCATTTGAATCAAATGATGGAGAACTTTTAGGATTGCATTTTTTAAAAGTGTGATATTTCCAGGATATTTAAGCAGATCATCTTGCAATATTTGATGCCTAAAGATTACTGTCTTGCTGAGTATTTATTGGGCAGTAACATTTAGTAATATTAATAATGGAAGAATAAGTCAAATATCCATTCACAAATAATAATTCAGTATATATATATATATATATATATATATATATATATCTTTAGTAGGAAAACTAAATGTTAAGATGACTTAGGGCTAGCCAAATAGCTCAGTGGATTAAAGTGCCTGCAAGCAGGCCCAGGGGCCGGAGGTTCTATCCCTGGTCTGGCCTTGCCAGCCCCACCCCCAAGGCCCACTGAGAAGGCAATAGAGACTGGGCATGGTGGCATGCACCTCTAATCTCAGCACTTGGGAGGCTGTAAATGGATGGATCACTACAAGTCTGATCTATTAGTGAGACTATGATCACCCTGTAGACCCTTCCCTAAAATACAGGGGAAAAAAAAGATGACTTAGACATAAAAAATGTGAATTTATTACGCACAAACAGATATTTATCTGTATCAAATTGAGTCTGACTCTCAGAGAAATGAATAATGCGAAGATCTGCTGTGCCACGTTTTGTGCAGGACTTTTCCATAATCCTAAACACTCCCACACGAAATGCTTCCTGCTAAAGACACACAGGAGAGATGTTTACGCAGTCAAGTGGTGAACATGAAACACAAAAGGGTGGTGGCTACAGTTGTGCATCTAACATTTTATTTAAAATAAATTTTCATTCTAACTGGAATGCATAATTGAAAAAATTGGGAAAATTCCCATTTTTCTATTAGAAATTCTGAAGTAACTAAAATTATACACGCGTACAACTTTTATAGCGATATATAATTCTTTTTAATTTTTGTTTTTTATTTTATGCAAAAGAAAGGAGAATAACAATAATTAATACATTATACATTGTTTTCTTCAAAGTAGTTACTCAGAGTATAAATTCTGGGCGTAAAATTCTCCAAATAATATTGGCACAAAACTGTATTTTCAGGGGACTAAGATAAACTAATAGTTTAACTACTTTTTCCTTTTTCCTTCCTTCCTTTCCCCTTTTCCTCATCTTAGCTCCCCTTTTTTTTCACAGTTTCGCCCCAATTTTGTTGTATATTTTTGTTCTCACTTTCTCTTTCAGTTTCTCACATAAGGGAGATTATATGATGTTAACACATGTGATTCTGATATATGTTACCTATGAGTATGGCCTCAAGTTGCATCCATTTGCCTATAAGTGTCTCAAGTTTATAACTTTTTATGTAGCTTCTTAAGCTCTCTGAGAGAACTAAATACATCGTTCATATGGCTACTCCCAAGAAAGATTTTTAAAGGTGAATCGACTAACTGGACCCATCCTTCTTTCTGTTGCCCTCCTTTCTTTCAACGTACCTTATAATTTTATGCTGTAGTTCAGGAAGGTCTGTCAGCTATTTTTAAACTATAGGTTATCATCATACTACAAAATTATATTGCTCCATTTACTCTTGTTGATGATAGTAGACTGCTTGTTAGAGAGGACCAAGAAGGATTTGTCTTCATCCCCCCAGGGTTCTTCCTATTAAGCTGAAATTAATTAATTAATTATATATATATCATTTTTACATGCACACACATATTTAAATTCTAGGGCTATGTTTGCAGCTCAGTGATAAAATGTATGTTCAACATATGCAAGAACCAGGACTCAATTACAGCACCAAAATAAAATACAGTAAATTGTGACTTCAACATCATTTAAATGTCCACTTAGATTGTTATGTAGGCTTGTTTGAGGCATCTAGAAATTCAATGCTTCCTAGTGTGTTAAGGCATGTCTACACATGCAACTACACCTCACTAAGTAACTACGTTACATGACGATAGTAGTCTTCAGTTCCAAATTTTATTATGTGCAAGAGTGTCATCTAAAATAGAAATCCTCCCCAGTGTACCCTAAAATTATGATGTAGTCTGTTTGCGGTAGAGCACCATTTAAAAAGCAACAACAAAGCAATATAAGAAATCTACTTATGTTATCTCTAACATCCTAGAACCTGAAATTAAAATGCCTACTCACCACAACTGCTTTATGCAGTTCACAGCCTTTGCTTTAAACTATATTTCTCATTGCAATTAAAATACCATCTATTGACATTTTGGAAAAATAAGCAATTTTTCTTGTTTCTGATATTGATTTATTTATTTTGCATTTTATTCCTTTTCTTCCTAAATGTCACTCCTATTCAGTCAAAGTGATCAAGCTCTACAGTGCATATAAAGATCAGCGTGGTTAGCTAACCTCTGTTCCCGCTATGTAACTAGGCATGTACTACCGGTGTTCAGATATAATCTTGCCATTCAATTGAGATATTCAGAAAAGATAATATAGAAAAAATTCAAAAATGTATTACTAGACCTAATTTCCTTTCTACTTTCTCCCCCATATTTCTATGACTTTTAATCAAGCTGTTCAGACTATTAAACAGTGAATCAAGCTGACTTAAAAATATAGAAATATGCCACATAAGCTGCTAGAGAAAGCTCTTTGAGAACTTCTGTTATCTAAGAAGGATCTCACGCACTCCCTTAACCGTGCCTGCTGGGTGATCAGGCACAACTGGCCGAGGGATTTGGGCCCGGGCAGAAATGAAAGGCTGTGGAAAGGACATTTCCTCGGCAAGAGAGGTTGCAGAAGCCCTTTGACAAATGAGACAACGCAAGTCAGGTAATAATACAAAAGCATTTTGAACATTTGCAGTTATTTGGTTATAGCGCACTCTCGAGTGCATTAGCAGAAGCATCTTAATCAGACCCTACTTTTCCATTAGAGAGACTAATTATAGTGTTCCTTTTATTGGTAGATTTATTTTTCTTCCACAGTAGTGCTTAGCAAATATAAACTAATTTGTTTTACTCTCCCTATGTCGGTATCTTTGTTTCCTGAGCAGACCGGACGCTGCCACATGAGAGACTGCACACACAGAGGGCACTGTTCACTCAATAATCCATGTTCTGCAGGCAAGTGAGTAAACCCAATCCACATTAACACGAGATCGACTTGCATGCAGCTTGTGCTGTATAATTTTGTTTTTACATGTCTGATTGAATCCACTTTCATAATTCTGTTTATTCTAGAAAAATAATTTTGCTCTTCTGCTGAATATATCAGTTGCTAGGCCAGTGATCTGTTTAAGAAGACATCTAAATTATGAGCTAAAGGGTATGGGTGCCTCATGCCTGAGTGAATAAAATTGAAGTTAATCCAATATAAATTTTTCTCTGAAATATATCGCCCCTAGGAGACAGAGTAAGCTTGTATTGAATATATGATCTTAAAGACTTTATTTTCAGGAGAAGAAAGGAAAATGCTTTAGTTTTCTATGTAGAATCTTCTTTACTTTATTTGTTCAACAATGCAGTACCAATGGGTTTCCAGCTGTACACCACTGTTAATTAAATAACAAGTATTTTCAAGGTCTGCTTTACACAAAATAGTGATGAGTATAATACCACGTGACATGATCTATGAAATAAAATCAGAAGAAATAATGTTTGCTCACTATTGTTCACAGTTTTATATAGTTTTTGAGAATTTTGAATTTGGGAACTTTTAGGAAAACAAATTATGTTCGTTTACCTTATCATTCCTTGTATTTGGTAATTCAACACTTATTGGTACATTTTTGACATTGCAGCCAAACTTGTATAAACTGAAAGCAAATATTCCCTTTTATGTTTTATGTTGTCTTTTTCTAATGTGTGGTAATAGTGGGAACTGAACTCAGGGGAGCGCTACTACTGAGGCTATCTGTCCAGCCTTTATTATCTTCCAATTTGAGACAGGTTCTCACGATGTTGCCACAGCTGGACTCCAGATTTGCAAACTCTTACCTTTGCTTCCTAAGTGTCTGGTATGACACACTGCGTCACACGCTACACTTGTAAAAGAAACTTTATCCTAAAAAGGAAGCTAATATTTAAAATATCAAAGCAATAATAATTTTAATTTACTGAACTCCTGCTTTATGTCAGCCTTTACCAACATGCCTTACTTTTGGCAAACTTCTCTCCATTTTCTCAGTATTTTTCCATGAAAATTTTGGAATTCACTCACATTCAGTTATGTTGACAATATGATAAATGTGCATATTCATTTCTACTTGCATTCATATTCACACACTGAGTTGGTCAGTAATTATACTTTGATCACCACCAACAAAGTGGTAACAATACTGGAGAAACAATCTCCTTTGAATTGACATTCTAGGGCGAGCATAGTTGACAAGAAACTTAAGCAGTACAATGTTATTTAAACCACAGACAAACATTGAGGATGAAATGTAAGAAAGCCTAGAATGAATGAAGGTCCAGCAATAACACTAATGCACAATTTTGTCATAATCCGAACGCATATATTCTTTACTCAGTAATTAAAGATTATACACACATTTGTATTGAGTGTAGGTCTTGAGGGAACCAAAAGAACAAGCAAATGAGTTATTAAATGAAACATGAACTGTTATCGCAGTATTGTGTTTGACCAACATGAAAATTAAATGTGTGACATTTCAGCTACACAGAACACAGATAGGTTCTTAGTGTTGAGAAGAGAAAAATGATATGGAAGGCCTTCCACCGAAATACTTTATTAGATAAAAATCTTAGAAAGGGACCACTGAAATTTCTCTAAGTGTTTCTAGGGACCACAGGTCAATTGAACATGAAAAATATTCTCCCAAAGAATAACTTTGGCTCTTTTGCTAAGCTTCTGGTGTGTGGCTAGTGTTGTGATGAGTGAGTTCATACTATAGTCTTCTTACCTGGTAGAAATTATGTTTATTTTATAAACTGGGTAGCTGAGTCTTAAGCCAAGCAACTTGCTCAGGGTTAGACAAGTAGAGTACACAGGAGAACACATTAAAATTCAAATCTGGCCTGCTCTAGAATCATCCTTTCAATGTGTCATCATAAAAAGCATGAAATCTATCAAAAACAAAGTTAACAATTTTCAGTTTTAAGTGATGTTTAATTAAGTGAGCAACAACTAGTTTTGTCTTATATTACACCTTTTTTGATATAAAAGAAACATATGTGAGAAACAGCTACTTTTCAGAGGTCTTCTCAAGGTTTGCCAGTGTGAAATTTTTCCTGTAGCAATTAGTGTAGTGGCTCAACTAACCTGCAACATATTGGAAAATGAATCATTTTTTTCCTGCATTTATGGGGTCAGAATATTTAAATTGTCAACCCAATTCTGTGCCCTTGGCAGAAGTCCACTGTGGATTTCATAAAAGTATTTTTGTCGGCAAAGAATCTTTGTACCACAGAATACATGCTCTGTTCCTCGCATGCTTGTTCTCTTTATAATTGTGGAACAACAGTTCAAATCTCATGTTTTCCCAGCTCTTTGATTCAAAAATAGAAGTGCTTTTTTCCCCTTTATATAATATTTACTGGTTACATAATAAACATAGGTCTCACAATTATGTGCTGAAATAGTTGCTGCTGTTACAAAGATAATTTCAAGTTAATGTTAAGTGTCTCCTCAATGAAGCATTTATGTAACATTACATCTAAATACTATCTGTCAAATAATACGTTTTTGTATAAACCATGTATAGGACTATAGCTGCATATATACATGATCTTGTAATACACTGGGTAGATTTTGAATTTTTATTTTAAAAACATCTGTGGATGTGGTATCTTAACTGATTTACTTATTTTATATGGAAATCAAACTCAGGACCTTGGGCCTGCCAGGCAGATGCTTATGTCACTGAGTTATCTCTCCCACCTGACAAAGTATCTTAAAATACAATTTTCCTCAAAATTATCGCAGTGTTTTGCCTCATAGTACAATAATGTATTTATTTCCCAAAATTGAATACCTGCTTTACAGTCTAAGCAAGAGCAGATATCAGTATCAGTCCGTATACAATTTTATTTTTTTCACCATAGTATCATTAAACAACATGTTACATGTAAAGTTAAACAAGTTGGTGAGGTACAAATGTCTGCAGAGTTTCTTATGTGACAAAAGCCTGGATATTAAATCAAGTATGAGAAAGTAGTTCGGCACCTACAAAATTTAAATGGCAATGGAATACCCATCTCTGACAAAACTAAAAAAGGGGATATAAATGAAGGACAATTTTGTATCTCTATGTACAAAATAGTTAGAATAGATATACAGCTACTTTCTCTTAATTGAACGAGAAGAAAGATTTGTACTAATAGTGTTTGGACAGGATATCCTGTCTGCATCTTGTATGATGAATAACTGCCATGAAGACAGCAATAGGCAATGTACTTATTGCTGTAACTGTCCTACTAAGCTGTTTTGATACTGTCTCATTGCTATTTGTTTCTCAATTAAATTAATTTAAAAAGAAATTAATTTGGACAGAAAATTGTGCATAGTTTTGAATATTTAGAATTATATATCAGTATGGAATTACCCAGCTGAGAAGTTTCCTTGAAAGTTGAATTAAATCATATAGTAAGCTTAATTCTATGAAATTACAGATGCTGTAGTATTTCCCTATAAAAACAGCGATTGGTGGGCTTCGATGCATGTACAGATTAAAGAGAAATGAACATTCGGTAGTAGTGGGAATGGGGTCATGAACAGGACCCTTAGACACTTCAGCTGGTGTTACCTCCATTTACAGTTACTTACGGAGCATATTTTGGCCTTGGAAACTTTCTCTTTATCTCAAGATCTATTTTCTCTCACTCTGTAGCACAGTGAACATGTCTTTACTCCAGACCCCATTCCTTGGTTTTGCATACCACTATTCCTGGGATTACTTATCTCATAGTAAATGAACTTAAAGTTGCAGATTTAATGTCACTAACAACTGCATTTGAAATTGTGCTAAAATTATTTATTCTCTAGTGATCAAAGTCCATTGGTCACAGAGACTAGACAGATAATACCATAGGAATGGTTTGTACATAATGTCTCCCAGCCATGGGAGGGCAGGGTCTAGTGTGACATTTAAACATCTAAACAAGAGAACCTTGGATTATCACGTGACTGCAGAAGGGGAAAGGTAGTTAATGCGGCAGCGTTTGCAGCTTTTGAAGCACAGTAAGGCTCCTGTCCTCAGCCTCTTTAGGAAGCTCTCTCCTCTGCAGTCTCACAGTAAACACTTTGGGTGAAGTGGATTGTCGCCATTTTGGTATGGGAAGGAGATACAGTGTTGGCTAATTTCAGATTGCATGACTCTGACTGTGGGCTTTGGTCACGAAAATATATGTGACCCAATTTAGGCCAAAGGAAACTAGTTCTACAACTTTCCTTCATATTTATAAGAAAAAAAATTCTTGCTCTGATAGACCTTAGGAGGCAGAACTGGAGTTGCCTGAGATTGCTATGTAAGGAAAAAGTTTCCCAGAGAGTAGAACCCACATGGAAGTCAAAAAGAAAGAAAAAGAGCAAATGATTTAAAAAAAAATTTAAGTCACATGGACATCAACTTTTTGGGGACAAGTGTGTTTCAAGAAGAATTTATGAATATTATTCTTTAATGAATTAAAATACACAGGAAGTCTGAGATTGCTGAACAGAGGGAAGCAGAACAGTTATTCATTTAACTCATTCTGGGTATGTTTCTTAGGACCAAGAACTGCTTTGAAAGTCACAAGATTCAGGGATTGCACCAAAAGGTTTAGCTACTTACTTTTCATTTGGCACAGGCCTGCAAAACAAAAGTACTGGGCTGGAGAGATAGCTCAGTAGAATAAGCACCTGCCTGGCAAACACAGGGTCCTGAGTTCAATCCCTGGTACCACACACACACACACAAACACACACAGCATATTTTTCTTCAGATTTACAGTAAAGGTGATTATAAAACACTAGGTCATTTTAGACCATTTCTTAAACTGCACCTATTTCAGTACTATAATATAGATAAATGCAACTTCCACTGTATTTATAAACTCTCACCATTTTTCAGAACTTCTTTCTGCAATCTCTGCATCCACATTTTACAAATACAATCAAATTATTTGAATTTGAAAATCTTTCTAAGAAAATGTATCATTCATATGGCCTCTGCTTTCAGTCATGGCTTTCTGAAGTTTCCCTTTTCTCATTTTTTACAAAAAAATAGACAGTATTGGTTTTTTTTTTGTTTTGTTTTGTTTTGTGTTTTGTTTTTGTTCTTTTGCAGTACCAGGGATCGAACTCAGGATCCTGTGCTTGCCTCACTTATTCTACTGAACTATATCCCTAGCCCCTTGGTTTTTTTTTTTTTTTTT
>NDGN011309753.1:0-12516 GCA_002564285.1 Tympanoctomys barrerae
CAAAAATGATGATAAATCAAGTAGCCAAGCTTGTGGAAAACTAAAGTGAAACATAGAGATAACATGGTTTGTTCATTGGTTACAGAGCCTTCTTCCTACGCAGAATTCAGCTACTGTGATTGAAAATTCATATAATTTGATCTATCAGAAATAGTACAGGAGCTTAATCCAATCAGTTGCCTCCTACAATTTTATTTCACCATTTTCCCCTCTTTTGAAATTGTAGATATTGGATGAAGTCACTATAAACATCTCTTAAAGTGTAGGAGATTGTGTCTGCCTCCTTGAAGGTGGCATGTCTCCGTAAATTATTCAGATATTCTTTTTCCAGGAGGAAAAATTGCCTCTTGTTCTCCATTTATTTGTTGATCTCCAGTGCACATGTAGACATCTATTTGATCCTTTGGGTCACAGCCCAGCACATTTATCAGCTTGCTTTCTCTATTCCAGATGTGCCCACTGGGAACTCTTTCCATGAGCTCCTGTGTCTCTGACACACTACATCGCTGTGCAGGATTCTTGTGTTGTATTGTCTTTTTATCACTTCCTGCCTTCCTGGCACACGATGCTCTAAGCACATTCTGTATTGCTTCCTGTCCTAGTCCTAGAGTCAGCCATTTTCCCAAGGAGCCCTGGTCCCTTTCATTAAACAATGGAATTGGAAAATAAGATATGGTGACTCTCTCTATTTTTAACAATGAAATATGTATATAGAAGTAAGAAGGAATAGAAAAAAAATACTACCTTGTTTTCCTTTTATGCTGTTTAGGCTTTTGGGGACTGAGAAGACTAGCCAATCAAGTCCAGCTGTGCTCCATGTTAGAACTTGTGACATGAAGTGGTAATACTACCTTTATAGAGTCACAGGGAGAACAGAGGACTTTTTCTTGTTTTCTCTCAGATAAGACTGTACAAAAAATCAGAAGTTTCACAGATGGCTCACCCAATGTGAAATGTGAAGAGTTGAGGCTTTAAATTTGTTAGAAAAATACACACACACACACACACACACACACCCATAGACATATAAGAGAGGTAGGTGGCTTTTTAGCCTCATATACAAAAGTAAAATTCATAAAAGGAAGATAGTGTAACTATAACTACATTGGCATTTAAAACTCTTGTAGGACAAAAGATAGCATGAGACCAGACCAAAACTGGGAGAAGAGTATGTACAGACCTATAGACAACAACAATATAAAGACAAATCAAAGGATAGAAAATTGAGAAATGAAAGCATTCAGTAGTTAAGAAAGAGAGAAAAATCATAATAAGCAATTGGCTACATGATGTTCAACTTTGCCAAGCACTGGGGGAATACAAATCAAGTGCTAACCAATGTGATTTTACATTGGTTACTGTCAAGGGAGGCAACAGGAGAATATGAAGTACTACCAAGGTAAGAGAAGCAACAGGAACACAGGACTGATGGGAGAATGACGGAGCATGGCTTCCAGGATGGAAGGGGAAGAGCCTTTTCAGAGTCCAATAACAGAGGGATTGTTCCCCCTATAGGCTGGCAACTTAGCTTCCAAGACAGTCAAACATGAGTTCACATCAGCCTGATGGACAGGCATATTCTCTACACCACTGTAACAGCCAAAACAAAAAAGAAAAACAAAGAAAAAGGAGGGAGAGAGGGAGGGAGGAAAGGAGAGAAGAAGGAAAGAAGGAAAGACCTCAGGTTCATGAAGAGGAAGAAGAATGTATAAAGTATAAATATCATGGAGATAAGTAAATATCCTAAAATAGAATCATAGAGATCCAAACAGTATTCAAAAGGAAAAAGATAAGATCTAGTTTTTATTTATTTCCTATATACTTTAAAAATGAATGCACCTCAAGAATGTCTGTTAAAAAACAGGTTAACGAGTGAAACATGATACTACAAATTATTATTAGTAAGTGATAAAACACACAGGATAGTGAAGAATATTTTCTATCTATATATCTATGTGGACATGAAAGTATTTTTAAAGATGCTGAATGACACTCAAAATGTCATATTATTGGTTATAATTGGATGATAGAGGGAAGTGGGATGGAATTCATTGTTATGGTCTAATTTTAATAAGGAGAATGGGTTATTCTATTAGTAAAGTTAAAAACCAATTTTGAAAAACAAGAAAAATATATAGAAATCACAAAAAAGTGTCAAAGAAACAAAAGTTTGATCTTAATAAAGGCAAATTGCTTTTCTAACCATATTTGCCAGTTCCAAGAACTGCCATTTATTGCTGAAGAGAAAATAACTTTCTTGTGAGAAATCTGGTAATGTTCTGGTAAGTGCCCCCTCTCATGCCCATAGAACATGAGTCACCGTACTTCTTAATTCTTTTATTTCCAAATGGTTTTTCTACCTAGAAGCTCCTGAATCATCCTCTCACTTGCAGATTTACAACTTGCTTAATATGCCTTAAGACTGAAATTCGTTATTCATTGAAGCAACAATCTTTAGATAAAAGAGATTTACTTAAAGCAGACTCTGAGAAAGGAATCTTAAGCGAGTAATTAAATAATTATTTGCAGCCTTGTTTAAATGAATAAAATAGGAAACATTCAAGAAACACTTCAAAAAGAAATTTGAAAGGCAAATTGGTCTGCCTTGTTCTTCCTCCAAGCCTTGACCACAGGAAGCAGAAGAGGTCAGCCGTGTTAATCTCTTGCCAAAACGAACCCCAAATTCCGAAAGGAGTAAAAGGTTAGCTCATCAACGTGTTTGAAGGCTAAACAGGAATAATAATGAAAAAATGTACATCTTTTCTTTAGTTCTACTCTGAACCTCTGGAGCTCTGCCCACTCCTGGTGGCACAGCCAGGTGCCAAGCCCGCTCATGCCCACCTCCCACTTCCCAGCACACACCTGGGGAGCTGTTTCCCTGCCTCCTGCAGATGGCCCGCTTATTCATCCTTCCTATGAAATGAAAACAGACCTCGCTGAAGTCACGATGCAGCAGGGATGATGACTTGCTAAGGATTTTCTTTAAATGCCTTTCATGACTACTTTGTGATGTAAACATTTGTCTTAAGAGTATGCTAAGGTAGATGGAACTGTTGCCAATAGCTGAACCATCAGCAGACAGGAGGAGGCCTGTGGCCCATCCTCCGACATGGAGTAGAGGCTATAGCAATTGCTCTTGCCATCCCTGGAGCCTAAGCCAGAACTTGGGACCAGGATGAATGTCACTGTGGTAGACTGACAACTGGTGGTCAACTTACAACACCCAGCTGAACTGAATCGGCTTGGTGCTGGGTGTGGGAGGCTCACCTGGGGATTGTCCCCAGCAGCATCAAAAGGAGGACTGGAGAGGAAGAAGTGGGGGCTGTTGCTTCTTACAGGCCGCTGGTTCTCCGGGACAGGCTTGTCGTGCTAGCTTGCCTGATAAGCACCCAGCTGTTCTCATCGTCAGAGGAGCACAGGACCTTGTTGGTGCTGAGAATGGCTATAGTACTTTTCGGGGGAGCTCTGGTCCTTACTTTGAGTGTTGCTTCCTGGCTCCAGAAGGGAAAATAGTCCACTTTAATCTCCTGGAGAAGCTTGTCACTCTGGCTTTCCAGAGGGAACTCGGCTGTTCTTAGCATCAGAGGAGCTCAGGTGGTTGTTGTCACTGAGGGTGGCTGTAGTACTTCTTGGGGAAGTTCTGCTCCTAATTTTGAGTGTCACTTCCTGGCTCCAGTGAAGCTCCCTCAGCCTGCTGACACAGGTCCTTCATCCCGCTGGTACAAACTTTCTAGCGCCTGCCACTGAGCTTGGGCCTTCCCAGTGCAGAGCCATGAAATAGACCTGCACGAGACATTGTCAGGGGCTCTTGGCCTCCAGTTGGACTCATGAGGGACATGGTTTTGGGCTCCAGGGCTCCAGCTGGACTCCTGCAGGACATTGCTGTGGGATCTGGGCCCCCAGCTGGATTCTTTGGGTCTCTCAGATTTCCTGTACTCCTTTGTACTTGACTCTGGATGACTACTATAGAATAATCCTATAAATTCTGTGTCCTGTACTAATTTTTTTTCCTTGTGAACCCTGGATCCAAGTCACTGAGTAAGATTCTGTAGTCTCTGTAGAGAGACTGAGAAACATGGAGGCAAGGATAGGAGGCACAGACACTCTGATTCTGCAACTATCATCATCACTTTCTTCATAGATGGGACAAAATTCCAGATGCTGGCAACTTAAGGGAGGAAAGGTTTTTCTTGTCTCACAGAATGGCAGGGGGCACAGAAGGGGAGAAACACTGAGCCATCCAGGAAGGAGCTGGCAAGGGAGATAAATTCTTCCAGACCATGCCCCAGAAACCCACTTCCTCCAGTATAGCTCCACCTCCTGACAGCATGTCAGCTACAAATCCTGCAGTCCAGTCGCTCTCCCCAAACCACACCTTTGGGTGCATGAGGTCTGAGGGGAAGAGGGGCATCTAGATATAAGCCATAATGACCACCAACTCAATTTCTTCACTTTGGGGAGTTTTTGAATCATGCTTTCTCTGGAGTGCTCATATTGTAGATAAGGTTTATGGTTTCTTCCTGCTATGATGTGGGATAACTCCTTGGCCCAGTGACACTAGAAACAATGGAACCGAAATGTGTCCCTGCATCTTGGATTTAAGATACATGAGAGGCTTGAGTCCACTGGCACCAACCACACCTTAGTGTGGAACCAGTGGCATCCTTTTCTCAGGGACTTTTCTCCTGGAAATATTTCCTGGGAACCAAAGCATAGAAACTTAAAAGTAAAGCTCTATTTGTGAGAACAGACTGTAAGTAAGATTTTCCTGAGAAATCCAAGAAATATGAGGATTTCTGTGGCTTACCCAGTTCCTAGACACCAAGACCAGTTCTCTATCCCTGCTCCACAAAAAAAACTCCCCATCCCTGTGCTTCCTGAAGCTAGAGACCTCTTTCACTGGGGATTAAATTACCACATTCAGTGGTTCCTTAACCAGTATAGATATGAATACTGCACAGGGGTCTCTGCATTCCATAATGTTATTGGTGTGGGGTGTGACAACTCTGTTTCCTTCACCTTTCTCTACAAAGCCAGGAAGCATTCCTTTAACAAAGAGTTGCTCAGGACAGGACGTACCAAAGAACATATCAGTGTTCTGTCCTCATGGAGTATATGTTCTAGACCCAAGCCTTCTGGAAAAGCCAGACTTTAAGTATTTTCATTCTGTGAGCCATGCAGTCTTATTTTCTTTTAATTTAAAACTCCTGAGCTTTGCCATCTTTGCTCCAAAGTGGTCACAGGTGGTTGAACCTGGCTATGTTACAGGTATATGTAATATTCATATTAATGCTAATTATTAGCAGAGGGTGGGCAGGTTTGCCAGGAGGGTCATGGTTTGCTGACTGTTGTTCTGGACAATAGATAATGTAAGGAAAAAAACTGTGTTGTCGTTAGGCTGCAAGTGCTATGAAAAAATGAAATGTCCAGCAGGGGAAGGTGGCTTGGAGTATGGGACAGATGAGCAGTTGTCCTTTTTAGCAGGTTGAGAAAGTAGCACTCCAGTGAGGGCTGGAGAAGGTGAGCCAGCCCTGGGCTCTCATGGACATGATCACAGGGAGAGGGAAGAGCCACGCACGGTCCTTCCTGTGGGTGAGCATCTGGTATCCTCTTTACTCATTCCTGGTCATGTTCCTTAGGGTGGCACTTGCTTCTTCACCGCTGCAGCTGTCACCCAGCCTCTTGTCACGCCTGTTCCTGGTCATCTCCAAACCATGACTTAGGATTTGTGGATGCTGCCTGATTGATTTCTGCTCCCAGTTTATAATGAATGAGAGGGATGAGATAGAAGAAAAAAAAGTGTATTCAGAGTCATTCAGTTCACAAACTGAGTCCCAGGTTTTCTTTCCTTTTTTAATTCATTTATTTATTTTTTGGAGGCAAAGGGTAAAACCAACTTTCTTCAATAGTATGTCAACACCTACATGATTACATAAAGCAAATATGCTAAAAAGTACTTTTGTTCAGTTCTTCACTATATTTTTGTGTGCTACTTCAACTATTACTGAAATCTTTGTGGTTCTCTTTCTATGTTTCCCCAAATTCTTGTCCAATAAACAGATAAGCAGATAATAGCATTCGGTGCAGTTATTCAAAAAGAGGCATTTGAGCAGGCAACGAAGGCCTGCTTTCTTCTAACTTGTAGGTGTGCCTTACAAAGCACCGTGGAGCTTTATGCTACAAGCCCCTGGCAGTTCTATTTGCAGCTACTTGTGAAATTTAATTTTTTATTCATTTATTTCATGTACAAGTTGATTTAAGTGCAGTGCTTCCAATTCCGTTGTTTATGACTGTTCTCACATTGGCTAGAAATATGACATGCAGTCATACAGTGTTCCTTGGAACCAGACTTTCTTTTAATTCACTTATTCAAGCCTGAGATTGTTTCTTGCCTTTCTTAATAAGAGCATGTAAATCAGATCTCTCTCTCTCTTTTTTTTTAACTCTACTTTAAGGAGTTAAAATGTGCATTTCAGCCACCTCCTCAGTTTTGCTGAATAATCTTCATCTAACACTAGAATTGTGCAGATTCCTGAGCTGTTTTCATTTCTCAGGATTTAGATCCATGAAGAATCCCTGTTGTTTTCTGACATTTATATCTGTCAGCAGTCAGGAAAACATCAGTCTTTCTGGGAGTGGTAGCTCATGCCAGTAATCCCAGCACTTAGGAGGCCAGTAAAAGAGGGTCGCTGCAAATTCAAGGCCAATCTGGGCTACCCAGGAGACCTTATCTCAGAAAACCAAACCAAAGCAAACAAAACACACAACCAAACAAATAAGCAAAAAAACACAAGACAAAACAAAACAAAAAAATTAGTCTCATCAATTAAAAAATCCCAATATGGCTGTGATTTTTTTTTTTTTCCAGCAGAAACTCTATAGGTCGGGAAAGAGTGGGGTGAATTTAAAATGCTGAAGGATAAAACAAAAGAAAAAAACCCCTGCCAGTCAAAAATACTTTATCCAGCCAAATAAACCTTCAATAATGAGGAAGAAATAAAAAACTCTCCTGACAAAAGCTGAATTGAGCACCACTGGGTCTGCCTTATAAGAACTCCTAAAGGGAGTTCTTTAAATGGAAACAAAACCATTAATAACATAAAACATATAAGTCACAATAACTAATAAGTGAGTCATATATAGAGTACTCTAGAATTACAGTGTTAGTGTGCAAAGCAATTTTATCTCTGGTACATAGGTTATAAAACACAGTTAGAAAGCTGGGTGTGGTGGTGGTACACGCCTATAATCCCAGCACTGGGGAGGCTGAGGCAGGAGGATCACTGCAATTTCAAGGCTAGCCTGGGTACAAAGTGAGTTTAAGGCCAGCCTGAACTGCATAGTGAAACCCTGTCTCAAAAAGATAAAGAAAAGAAACAAACCACAATTAGAAACAACTGTTGATCAAATAGTCAAGGGTATGAATTATAAAATTCTGACATCAAAAACATGTGTTTTAAGTAAGTGTTAAAAATGTAAACTGCTTATGTATGATCAAGGTTTAATTTTTATCAGCTTGAAATGGGTCTAAAATATTTTATGTAAGCCCCAGAGTAAGCACAAAAAAAAAGATCTATATTCAATACACCAAACATACATAGAAATGATTCTATGTGTACCACTTAATGTGATTTTGATATGCCTTGAATATGTCCCCTCAGGTTCATGTGTTGTTTATAAAGGGCCTGCAGCATCCATCAGCTTTGTCCCCTGTACCCACATCCCGCCAAGGAGGAAGGGGAAGGCGGGCAGTCAGCTGGGTCACGTGTGGGCTGTACCCGTGAGCTCTGGGGCCCGAGTGCCTGGGTCCCCATCTGATCCTACGGATGTTGGCTTTATGCTTACCTTAGGCAAGTTGCTTAACCTTACTAAATTTCATTTATTCTTCTCCATAAAAAGAAGAAATGGGAGCTGAGGAGCTAGCCCAGTGGTCTAAGTGCCTGCCTGGCAAGCGCAAGGACCTGCGTTCAATCCCCAGTTTAGTGTGCTGTGTTGGCCCCAGAACCATGCCAGCCCCTGAAACTGGGTGTGGTGGTGCACACCTGTAATCCCAGCACTGGGGAGGCTAAAAATAGGAGGATCACTAAGAGTCCAAGCTGTAGTGAGACCCTGTGCCAAATACATTTTTAAGAAAATATTTAAAAAAGAAATGAAAAATAGTATGTATTTTTCATGGTTTTTCAGGGAAGATTATGTAAAATGACATAAAGTACACTTGATTTTCATTCATGGGACTTCTGGTCCATAAAGTGATTACTGAATTAGGGAAATTTGAACTTTGGTCCTGTGGGTCTCCAACATGAAAGCCAGGATTGGGCGCCAAAACCTCAGTCATCCAAAATATAATTTTCATTATTTGCAGTAGTTCTAGTCTACTGAGTCACCTCGAACACACAAGGAGGGAGAACTGCAGCCCTACTCCTAGGGGCGGACAGGCCCCTGCACCTCCCTGGCCTTGTTATTTTTATCGAGAAATCAGTACATAATGTGGTTTTCTGTGCTTCTGTGTCAGATAACTCATTTAATAAAAAAGGATGACTCGGGAGCGGTGGACTTTGAGCCAGCAGCACCTCTCCCTGCTCGTGCCCGGATGGAGCTTCTCCCCGCAGCCTCCCTGCCCCGGGAAGCACGACAGCGTGATGAGTGCAGCGCTGCGCACAGCGCAGTCTCCCCAGAGCCCCCAAATGTGAAAGATGTGGATTCTTTACAGCACAAGACCTGGAGCAAGAAGCCGGAGCTGACCACCAGGCGGCTCTCTGCGCAAGTCCACAGATGCGGATGTTGATTTGGGGATTACAGTTGAGTTTTAGCAAATAAATGAACTCATGAATACAGAATTCATGAATAATGAAGATCTGCTATACCTCATGTAACGACTTCTGGAAAGTGCTCGTAGTTGTTATTACTCTCCTTGCTCTGGAAGGGGGAGGTGATGAAGGGCAAGGACACAGCCCTGCCTGCCTCCTCTACTCTGGCTCTGTGGGGTCGTAGCTGGGAGGCAAGGAAGTGGCAGCGCTTTCCCACATGGCTCTGGGTGACTTCTCTGCACTCCTGTACATTCTTTTCTCCTGCCTTCTTTCCTGTCCTCCACTCTTCTTACTATGTGGAAGGGACTAGCTTAGTACTGTATATAATGATCAGAAGATATCTTGTCTCCCGTCTGCACCCTGCATTGCCAGCTACTGGGCAGATGAGACAGATACGTGCATCTAAGTGCCAGGATCCAGGAAGCTGTGTGATTGTGTCAGTGAGTCCATTAAGAGGTCTCTGGGCACATCCTGCTAACTGGTCTCTTGCTTGACAACAAGCTCACTTATAAGAAACAGGAAATCAAGCCTCTCTGCCACAGTCGTTTCTATTAGTGTTTCCTTGACATAGAGCCTATCTTGGCATTATGGTCCAGGCTAGGATTTGGGAAGCTGTTTAATTTTCCTATATGTTTATTAAGCATCTGTTGTCTTTGTGCTAATATAATTTCCTTGTGGGTTGTGTGCACCAACTCTATACTGCCTTTCTGGAGAGGTCAACTGGATGGAGACCAATTACATTGGTAATTCAAGAACTAGTGGCTAGGTGCTTTAAAATGATAGAACAGCGCCACCTCCCCTGATCCAGGGCATATCCCAGCATCCCCAGTATGTATTGAACAGGACCAAAGTCCAGAGCAGAGAGACATACTCCTGCCCAGTCTAAGAATTTTCTGACAGCTCCTGATGTCTTTGCAGTGTAGGAAGGTCCCTGTCACTAGCATATTCCTGACCTGTGTGGCAGGTTGAGAAGCTCACATGTCAAGGAGCTGAGTCTCCTGAACTATGAGATTGCAGGGTGCAGAGGGGGAGGCTGGGGTGCTCCCTGGGTTGGGACTCTTCCAAAAGACAAAACCATAACTAACAGGAAGGGTGTGTGTGTGTGTGTTGTGTATGTGTGTGGGGTGTGTGTGTGTGTGTGTTAGGGGAACTGGTTCACAAGTTGCAGAGATTGGCAGGCTCCAAGACTGCAGGGTGGGCTGTCAAGCTGGAGAGTCAGGAAAGAGCTGATATTCTAGCTCAAGTCCAAAAGCGCATGGAGGCAGAGCTCCCTCTTTGTTGGAGGTCTTTTTCTTTTAAGGCCTTCAACTGATTAGATGGACCTATCCACATTATGTAGGGTAATCTGATTTACTCCAAGTCTGCAGATTTCAATGTTAATCACATCTTTAAAATACCTTTGCACCCATATGTAGACTCTCTGACCAAATCCTAGGTACTGTAGTTCAATCAAGTGGAAATATATCATCAATCATCTTACCACCTCCCTCAATTCTCTCCCTGGTGTTTCTATAGCTAACACCTAATGATCAGCATGTGACTTAAATTTAAGTCTCAGTGGGCATACGCACGCGCCCCTTGTGTTTTTCGCGTAGAGTCACCCGCTGAGCGGGCTAGTTCACACAACAAATGGGAACTCTATTCCACCAGAAGGGGAATGAGACCATTCACACGTTCTCTTCCCTCAAGGGCAAGTAGAGCTCCAGTGTGAGTTGGCATCTTTTGCTCCAAGAAACTGTGCAGCAAGAATGCACATGGTTAGCACCACGGTAGTTCAGACAGTGGGGTGGAGGATAAGGGTCTGTGGGACTGGACCCGTCCTGAAGCTATACCTGAGCACCGGTACACCTCCCGTGTAAGGGATGTGTGCAGGTCTAGCTTTATAGGTGTCTGCTCAGTTCTTACTCTGGAGGATTGCCTCATGTTATAATTCTAGTCATTCTGACCTACTTTTTAATAGTGTGGATTCCTACTCACCATTTTAGCTTTCTCAGATTTCTTATTTTTCTATAGTTCTTATTTACCCTTGACTGAATTCCCTAACAAGTTTTTTTTCTATTTCCATTACAATAAAATCTCTCTTTTATAGACCTTGTTAAAACCATGGGCACAGGCAGATTATTATAAAAAGTCCTTGTTTTTGAAGTTAAAAATTTAATAGTTGAGGCAGTATGTTTACTTTTTGTTGTTTCTTTGTTTTTTAGAAATGGCACTTTTCCTCAATTCTGAACTGCTGGTTTTAGGATTAGCTTGCTGAGCATTTCCTTGAGCTCAATCTACTCTTTTGAGGTTTGTTATTTCTCTTTTCAATAATTCCTAGGAACGTTAGCTTGAGAAGTTTGTTCTCATCATTAGCAGCAATTCTTTCAGTGCCACAGTGACTTTTTAATTGTGAATTCTTTTCTCCTCTTCTGAATAGAATAAGAACTCAGGACCATAGGTTGGGAAATGGCTTCAAAAGTTGAAGACAGGTTTCCAGAAGCCTTGAAATGTCACAGTGCCATTACTAAGTGCATTTTTACATGGAACAAAGGCACTGCACAGTTCATTCTTTAAAGGTACCATTTAACAAGTGTCCCCAGAGCCCCTACATTGGGGTCCAAGACACGCAAAATTGGTGCAGTAAATGAGCACTTGGTTCTTGGAAAACTGTGCAAAGGCATAGCCACGGAGATTTCAGAGTTTAGAAAGCAGCTCTATCCACCCTTTTTGGGGGGAGCATAGTGAGGCTCTGAGAACCCCTGTGATGCATCAGGCAAGGCAGGCCATCCATCATGAAATAACCTGTGCCCTCAGGAGATGTTGTCCACTCACAGTGGCCTCAGAACCTTGCACGTCAGGATCACCATCGAAGTCCACAGCTAGATCAGGTTGGTGCTCTGCTGAACATGTTTCTGGATTGGTTGGTGATGAAAGGAAGCAGATGACTATGGCAAAGTCGGGGATTCAACTGTTGGGTTATGAAATAGACTCATTGTCTTGGAATGCTCGCCTACCATTACTAAAACAAAGACATCCCTTCTTTGAAACGAAAAAGCAGAAGAGCTTTCCTAAGAGTCCTGCCAACTGGATTTGTTCAGTGATTAGTTATTGCCTTATTGTTCATTCATCAAAGCCATCCATAACTTATTACTGATACAGGGAGAAAAACTGATCTCAGTGGGTAACCTCCACGTGATACTGGAAACCTCCAAATGACATAGGGGAAAAATGATCTCCCAACCTGACCTGGACAAGTTTGTGATCCCTAAAACTGAAGAATGAATTTTAGGAACAAATGGAGGTTATAAGCAGAATCTATTTATTGAGGGAAAGAAAGCTTCTTCCAAGAGAGGGACAGGAAGGGGTTCCAAGCAGGTTTTTTCCGGGAAGCTGTCTCTTCTAGAGACTTTTGTAGAGGAAAACTATGTGGTGAGGCGGGTCTAAAATGGTGGAGAAGACATGGGAACTTGCTTAGGTGGGCATGAAGTGGGACAAAACTCTGGTCAACCAATGAGATTACAAGCACCATTTCTTAGGTAAAATTGATTAAGTTCAGGACCAAATCGGGAAGGGAGTCACGTAGCAAGCAGGCATGAAGGTAGAACAGGACTTTATCAGGTAGCCATTCAGTAGTAGTCAGATTAATAATTCTTCTGGCTCCCTCAGGGTGATGATCAATCTTGGATGCCAATCTTTAGGGAGGTCGGCATTTGTTTGATCTTTGGTC
>NDGN011309761.1:0-26082 GCA_002564285.1 Tympanoctomys barrerae
TGTAGGCCACCCACCTAGCTCAGCTCACAGTAGTCACTTACTTCCCACAATTCTCAGTCAATCCTCCTCAAGCCACTCCTCCACTGAATAAAACAGGGTGAGGCCCTGGGTCAATTTCTTGGTTCTGGAAAGCCATCTTTGTGGCTGGGCTTAGAGCCCCTAGACTCCCCGATGACTGAAAATATAATTTAGTGTCTTTATTTTCACCATGGGTTGCACTGAATGTGGTAGGTTGGAATCAGCTTGATGGGATTCCAATAATGTAACTTTGGGATTACAAATATTAGCTTCTAGGACCGAGACGAGGATCTGGAAGTGTCTCCTACAGATAAATAGATAGATACAGAGATATACAGAATCGGAAAATTGTTCAGGTTGAAAAAACTCAACATCAACACTAGAAATTAACATTACACACACACACACACACACACACACACACACACACATCAGACATTATTTCCCTCCTAATGGAAAATTCCAACATCAGCCATGAGGTATACTTCCTCAAAACTGACCCAGGCTCTAGATCTTTGAGTTTGCAAGACATACAGGGGACAGTAGCACACATGAAAGGACACCAAAGGTGCTGCCACCCAAATTATACTGACATGAGTGAGAGAGGGGAACTTCTATAGAACAAAAGACTTAAAGAAGTACTGAACCAAGCTGGGCATGGTGGTGCACAACTGTAATCCCAGTTGTTGTAGTCAGGGATTTACAAGGAGAAACAATACAAGACACATAATTCATAGATTTTTTTTTATTAATGTAATAGATTTTTTAAATAGTCACCCAAAGAATCACATACTAAGAAAGTACAGGAAATCTATCCTTACACTAAAGACCAAGGAATCAAGCTGAGGACCTGGATCCCACAGCAATGTCTTACATGAATCGAGCTGAAGACTTAGAGCCCATAACGATGCTCCCCATGAGTCTACCTGGATACCCAGAGCCCACTACAATGTCTCATGCGGGACTGTCTCTTGGATCTATATGGGGAAAGCCCAAACATCAGTGGTGGAAGCTAGAAAGTCTGTGCCAGCAGGATGAAGGATCTGTGCTAGCAGGCTGAGGGATCTGCACAGAAGCCAGGAAGCAACATTCAAAGTAAGAACCAGGGCTCTGCCAACAAGTACCACAGTCTTCCTCAGCAACAGTGAGGTCCCGAGCAACTCTGATGATGAGAACAGATGAGTCCATATAAAGAAAGCAGGCGAGACAAGCTTCTTCAGCAGACTGAACAGTGTACCATCTTCCCCTCCAGATCCAGGAAGTGATGCTCAAAGTAATGACTAAAGCGCCCCAAAATGAACCATAGATGTTCTCAGCAACAACAAGGTCCTCAGCTCCTCCGACAATGAGAACAACTGAGTTCATCAGGAAAGCCAGCACAACAAACTCCTCCAGGAAAACCAACAGCACCTTATAGCCTCCCAAATTCTTCCTCTCCAGTTCTGCCCCTTGTGCTGCCAGCAACAATCCTCAGCTGGGCCTTCCACACCCAGCACCAAGCTGGTTTAGTTCAGCTAAGTGTTACAAGTTGACTTCCAGTTGTCAATCCACCACACCAGTATTCTGGGAGACTGAAGCAGGAGTGTTAGGTATTAACAGGCCTGAGGGACAGAGGCAAGGGGCATAGCATGTTTTGTCAGTTAATAAAGAAACAAAGATGTCAGTGTATAACAATTCATTAGGTCTCAGAACTAAAGCAGTCTCACAGAGCATAATGACATTTTAAGGTTACACATTGTCCACCATCCTTTTCATACCTGACCTAGTCATGTAGTTCCAAAACAAGGCATTCCTGGCTGCCATAACCTACAGACCAATGATAGCAGAAAGGAGATGGTCTTTAAAGACCCTCCTGTATTGGTTTGGGACCTAGTTAAAATTAAGAATTTACCTTTCATAAATTTCTTCTCTAAGTTTCTCACATGATTAAAGCCCTTGAGAAAACACTGATCACTTGGAAAAGTTAAGACATTTTGGAATTCCAAAGAGGTTCTTAGTAAACTATATGTACCATAATCACCATAGTTCCCTGAGCCCCAGAAGTAACTTTCATGTATATAATACATCTCCAGACTGGCACTCAGGGCCTGTGTCTTCCAGGCATGGCCTGCCTTTTCACTTGAAGGTCTAACTCTCATTATGTTTACTTTACAATAAAGTTCACCTATACTTTTGTATGGCCACCTATGTGTCTTTTTTTTTTAAGGGTCTTGCTATGCAGTTACTATGAACTCACTATGGAGCTCAGATTGGCCTCAAAGTCATGGCGATCCTCTTGCCTACCAAATGCTGGGATATGGGGCATCTTCAGGGTCTCACTACACAGATTGGACTTGTAGTGATCCTTCTGTTTTTCAGCCTCCCAAGCTCTGGGATTACAAATGGCAGCACCGGGACAGCACCCAGTCTCATTCACAGTCTCAGCGTGCCCCGGGGGTTTGGGCCTGCACAGTGGGCCACACAACAGGCCAGGGATTTCCAGCCCCTGCATCTGCCTAAGCAGGCACTTTAATCTGCTGAGCTATCTGGCTGGCCACGTAATCTTTCTTTCATCAAAGGAATAAAGATGTAAAGACTGGGTGACAGGAGAATTGTGGAGGAAAAAGTAAAAATACAAAGCATGACCTCTCTTTGGTCTCTAATTTGAACAAGCTGAGAAAAAGAAAATTTAAATACAACCAGGGAAGTTTGGAGATTATTGGATACTAGATATTATTATGGAATAACTGTTAGTTTTTAGTGTTATAGAAATGTTCTAATTGAGCTGGGCATGGTAGCATGCTCACCAGTAATCTCAGCATAATGGGAGGTTGAGGCTGGAGGATCACAAGTTCCAGCACAACTTGAGCAATTTAGCAAGATCCTATTGGATGCAGCTCAGTGAGAAGGCCCAGGGTTCAAGTCCCAGTACCACCAAAGAGAAAATAAAAGTTAATAGTTTTTTCTTTAACTTGATATTTTAGATACATATTTATGGATGAAATCATAGGATGTCTGGGATTTGCTTAGAACTAATTCGGGGGAGGTGGAATAAATAAAACAAAATTGGCCATATGTTGATAATAACAAGCTGGATGATGAGCACTTGGAGAATCATTACATAATTCTATCTTGTGTATGGCTAAACATTACCATAATAAAGTTTTTAAGTGGAGAGAAGTGGCCGGGGAGAAAAAGAGAAAAAGAGAATTTTTTCCCCTTCTTCAACACCTGAGCATCATGAACAGGCTGAGCAGACTCTGGAAGAAGCAAGCAGTCGATGCAGGAAAGCAAGAAAGCTGCTGAGATGGCTCCAAGGCACACGCAGTCCTGGAGGGCGTTGGTCTCGCTTTTGTTCGAATAAGGGACCATAGCCTGTCTTAACTGTCGTACCTGCAGCTCGAACAGCTGCAACCCCTACACCGGAAGCTCAGTTCCTACCCACTCGCTAAGGTCCAGTGGGAGTTATAGGTCTCTTGCGCCTGCGCAGCGCTGCCCTCCTCGGGGCTAAGAACCCACTCCCTTCACCCCATAATCCTCTGCGCCGCTCAGAACCGAGCACTAAGGGACCAAAGCCTCAGGCTTCCAGACCAGAGCAAGGTGAAGCAGAGGATGTCGCGTGGCCTTCTGGGAAGTGCAGTTCGCTAGCCGAGCAAGAGCTACCACTTCATTGATTCACAAGACTACTCGCCCCACAATACACCGCGCGCACAGCGGCTGAGTGGTGTGTTGCTGCCCCCACGTGGTAGTTGAGTGGTTATCCTCGAGTCTGGGAATCGTGCCGAGAAGTGTAGGAGTGGAAGCAATGCTGGAAACTTTGTGGGTCGCCCTGGGAACCTCTCAGAAGCCTTTCCAAAGGATGAGACTCCCCGACTTGGACCAAGAATGGGCGATAATAATGAAATTGGAGGAAGGCCTGCTATGAGGATTAAATAAAATCATGACAGTTACTGTTGGCTGCATAGTATGGTTATTATAGATAGTACTTGTAGAGTAAGCACTTTTCATGTGCCAATCGCTGCTCCCAGGGCTTTACATGTATTAGTTGATTTAATCCTCTCAACAGCCATTTAAAAAATTATCAAGTCCCTGTATAGGAATGAAGTTGAGGCCCAAAGAAAAGAATAATAGCCCAAACTCATTTAGTTGATTAATGCCAGCATTGGGATTTGAACCCAGGCTATGAGGCTTCAGAATCTGCTTTTTGCCTGTGAATATCTTATCACAGAACTAAATTATCCTAAGGTTGTAATTAGTACATGAATCAACTCAAGGTGGCTATTCACATGTGAGTCTTTCAGAGTTGGTGACTATCAGTGCTTGTTCCTGCCCAAATTAGTGATACAGCCCTGAAGCAGGACAAAGTTTACAATCAACACAGATTTATAATTAGCACATGAATCAGCACAGGTTTCTGTTCACAGGCATCAGATTTCTGATTAGCACTTGAATCAGCAGTGGTTTGTGTCAGAAGCTGGAATCATTAAGTGTCTGACTGGCACAGGGATCCGCATATCGAGATTTGGTTCTCGCCTGGAAAGGCCTATTCCTTTTTGGTCCAGGTGACCTCCTGTAATGTGGCCCATGGCTCTCCCCTGCTACCGTTATCATCAACAGGTAGATCTGGTGATTTCCTTGTTCCCCCTCTCTCCCTCATCTTGTTCCTAATGGAATATCACAGGATAAGCACAGATTCAAATACTGCTCATTCTCCTTCTGCCTGATGAGTACAAACAAGTCTGGTTCATGGACATGCTCCCCAGTACCAGGCCTAGCACACAGTGAGGGTTCTGTAAATGGTTGGGGGAAAGTACTGGACACTCACCTCATCTTTCTGCACTGACTTAGAGGCCGTATCAAACTAGGCTTTGTGTGTGTGTGTGTGTGTGTGTGTGTGTACACCGGGGATTGAACTCAGGACCTTGTGCTTGCCAGACAGGTGCTTATGCTGCTGAGCTATCTCCCCAGTCCAAGCCAGGCTCATTTTGCTCTCAAAGGGGTCAAATATGGTGAGTGCAGTGGTGCATACTTGAATCCCAGTACTCTGGGAAGATGAGGCAGGAAAATAATAAACTCAGTCCTAACACGGCTAATTTAGGAAGACCTTGTTTCAAAAAAAAAAAAACTGGGGATGTAGCTCAGTATGGAGACCCTGGGTTCAATCACCAATACTGGGGGAAAGGAGAGCTCAAATGTGTGGTCACCTACTTCAAAGACAGGGAAGCATGGTAGGTAGATGGGTGTTCAGTATGGGACTTGTAGAGGGCGGAGGGAAATCTCAGAGCCTCCTTGGATTATGGAAATGACGGTAGTCATTAATGCATCATCATTTACACTCCTTTTGCACAGCTGTGGCTGGGCAGGAGATGCCTAACCTAAAATATATTCTCAGCCCCTCTTGTATTGTGGGTGAACTGTGTGACTACGTATGCCAATACGGGCAGAAAGGAAGTCTGTAAGTCACTTCTGGACAAGTCTTTGTTTCCAGTACTGGGAGCTGAACTCTGAGAATGCTGAGCTGTATCCTTAACCTTTTTTTGTTCTTATGAGATAGGATCTTGCTCAGTTTCCCAGGCTGGCCTTGCACTGTTAGTCCTCCTGTCTCAGCCTCCTGAGAAGCTGAGATTATAGGCATGTACCTCCAGATGGATAAGTCTATAGGAAATGGGTAAATCTCCACCCAGCCTCCTCTCAGTTACTAGGTTGAAGGTAATCATTGCAAGTCCCCAGGAAATAATGGAGTCTCAAGATTAACAAGCCTAGTGCATGAATCATCAAATGGAGGACTTCTACCAACTAAGTACGACACCTGTGAGAAATAAAAGATTGTATGAAGTCACTGAAATCCCACAGGTTATTGATTACAGCAGCTGCATTATGCTAATAACTGACTATTCCTTTCCGGGCCCCTGATGCCCACAAGGTGACTGCCCACAAAGTCTGAGCAGCAGTCACTCTATGAAATGAGCCTCTAATTCCCATTTGTGGCAGTCAGGCTTTCATGAAGCACGTCTGTACTGTGGCTCCAAGTCTCTAAGCTTGCTGTCTATGTTTTCCTCCATTCTTTGCACAAATGTAAACTTTCACCCACTTGTTATGGGAGCTTTCTTCCATTCTGATCGCTTGAAGTCTTTAAGGCCCCTGGTGGTTATGTTTAGGCCTCCCATCATTGTTAAGTAGAAACCTCTTCTATGGGGTCTTTGTGGTGGCCCTGCAGAAGTTGTTGGTTGCTGGGACCCCACAGTCTGATTTAGGGTGTTTAGTGTTGTGGGGAAGGGGAGGGCTCACCTTCCTGATCCTCTCTTTGGATGCTACCATAGGAGATGCACCACCTTCAGTCCAGACCATCAGTGAGTCATTGGTCCTCACTCCAGACCCATGTGCTGATTATAACAAACCTGAGCTGATGCTAGAGAAGACCGCTGGCTAGACTTGGGTTGGTGGCTGCTGGATGAGAGACAGGAGGACACTACTTCCATCCTCCTTGCTCTGACAACCTGCTGTCTTCGAAGGGCACTATGTCTCTTTACAATGTGACTCTTTTTCACTAGACTGACTTCTCTGATTTGAGTGTACATACAGGACTGTGTGTGCATGTACTTGTATGTGTTCATGTATGTACCCATCTTTTGCCGATGTTTGATGTGAATCTCTGTTTCGTGTGTGTGTGTGCATGCACATGTGTATGCAAGAGAAAAATCTGTGTGTGCAGATTGTTGTTGTCACACATGTGATCTCTCATGTGGTGTGCTTGGTGTGAGGTTGTATTTGAGTTTGTGTTTTGGAGATATGTCTAGCGTACATCTGTGTACATCTCCCTATCTCAACACGAGGCCCTGTGACTGCATGTATGTGTTTCAGAGAGCTGTGCATATGTGAGTAGGGGTGTGCCCCCTGTGCGGCCGTGTACATTTGGCCGTATTCTGTGTGCACTGGACTGTGCATGGATAAGAGCAGTCTCCTTCTCCCCTAGGCCTCCTCAGCTCTCAGGCAATTTAACCTCATTTTTTCTGCTGTGGCTGTTTCCGCTGCTTCTGACTCCAGATGTTGCAATTAAGCAAATGCAGCAATTAAGCAGAGTCCCCCAAACAACCATCCCACCAGGATCCCCTTCCAGGAGCTAATGAGGGGTTGTAGCATATGCAGACCCACACAGCACTATCCAGGCACTGAGGGATGCCAGGCTATGTACACTGTGGCACACAGGCACAGGGGAGCTGCACAGAAGTGGTATAGAGAGTACCTTTGCCTTCCTGCTTCATGCATGCTTCTTCTTTGGGTCTCAGCATGATCTCGCCTAATTCCAGGCAAGCCTCCCAGGCTGTCTTCAGATGTCATTTTCTCCCTTTTGGAATGTGAGTTCAGTGAAGGCAGGACCTGAGCCTGGTTACCATGTTTACTACAGTGTCAACTAACACAGCCAAGCCCAGACCTCTGCAGCCAATGCCAAACTAGTGATAGCGTCCTGGTCTGGGCCCGGCTGATTCTACACACACCTGGGCTGCTACTGTCCCTCAATCCAGCGAGTTTTACCATAGCGGTCAAGCTCAGGCTGGGGACCTCTGTTTATCCATCTCAGATCTCAAGTGACTATCAGTGCTACTCCCGTTCCCCTCAGGAACACTCATCACCCCAGGAGGGGAAGAATGCCCAGCCTCTCTGAACTTCACCTCAGAGCAAAGTAGGGAAATAATTCTGGTATGTTCTCCAAGGTTCCTTAAAGTTCTCCAGCAGAATGGAGCTTCAGTGTCTAGAGGTACCCTGCTCCTCAACAAAGCTAACTTCTGTTAGTTTTCTCTGTCCCTTGTTTCACTCTTCTCTCTCCCTTGCCTGTTTCCTGGGATCACCCCCAATCCTGTCCTGCTTTCAGGATTGTCTCCATCTCCTTCTGTCTCCACCACCCCACCCCACCCCCAGTTCTACCACCTCTGAAGCTTCTGCAGCCCTCTTCTGAGTTTCTGAGCAACCATATTGGCCGTGCCAGGCCAGGAGCATGATGAACTTCGCTAATGATCTGGAAAGGCAGGCCCCAGGGCTGAGTTAATTTTAGCTGCATTTTTTTTTCAATACACATAAGTAGAAGGAGCCAAAAGTCTATTCTGAAACCTTCAGTAGAGCTAGGGATGCGAGAGTGGGTATGCATTCACACCCCACTCCTGAGGTCGCTTCACTCCTCCACTCAGGTGGAACGCTCAGGGGTAGTTTCCAGGACCACTCAGGCTCCCCTGAGTAGGGCATGTCTACCTCAAGCCACCTAGACCAAAACTAGGTTCCCTTTGGATTAGGGCTCCTGGAAGATCAGGTCCCCCACGGTGCTGTGACCAAGTTCCATAGCCACTGGTGGAGGCCATCACTCACACCCTCTTCCCATGATACCATCTGCCAGGACAGTGTGGGACACTTCCTCTACCCCCGCACCCACCCCCGTGAGTCATGTGTCGGCACAATTCCAACCAGGGTCTTCCGTGGGCAGTGGATCTGAGTGGGAGGAGGGGAAGATAATGGGCCAACCTGACCAGACCCCCGCCTTTGAGCCATTTCCTGTCTTCTTGCTCCTCCTCAGGACTCTGGTCAGTGTATCCTGAGATCTATTTCTAATCCTGGAGGGAACAGGGTCTTGGAGCCAAGTTTTCCCCTTGCAGCCAGGGAAAGGAGACTTGGGAAGGAACAAAGGTCAGGCCTGTTGCTGGGCAGAGCTCAGGTAAGGAAACTTCACCTGTGTAAGAGATATTCAGAAAGATGTTGCAGGGCGGGTGTGTGTGTGTGTGTGTGTGTGTGTGTGTGTATGTGTGTGCGTGCGCTACATTCAGGGCTATAAATGAGTACACAATACACATACACATCTTCACATCCAAGTTGCCCCAAGTGCTGTTAGCACCCACATGTGTGCGTGTGTGCGTGTGCGTGCGTGTGTGCACATCTCTCTGTTTCTGCCTTGTCCTTGTCTTCTGTCTCTCCGTTCCTCTCTGAATCCGCTACTGTCTCTGTATTTCCATCTCTCCTTGTGCATCTGTGTATTTCTATCCGTCTGTCTCTCCGTTAAAGCCTACTCATCTTTTTGTCTCTATCGTCTCTGTTCTCTCTGTCTCTGCATCTCTGCCTCAGTCCCTCTATATCCAGGGATTCTCGCTCCCAGCAGCTCTAGGGCGACTCCATAGAAGGTGGGGCCAGGGGCGTGCCTTTGGGGGGGGGGGCTGCCTACGCCTTTAAGCGCGGGCACGCGCAGGGCCTGCGCCTTTAAGCGCGGACACGCGCGCGGCCCTGGGTTCCCGGCGAGGAGGCCGCGGGAGCGCCCGGACCCGGCCCGCCTGCCCGGCCCCCGCCCGGCCCCCCGCCCCAGCATCGGCGGGGGAGGGGTCTCTGAGCGCGGCCCCTCCCCCGTGCGTCCCCGCCCGCGCTGCGGTGTCCCCCGGCCCGCGTGTCCCTGTCCATCTGTCTGTCTGTCTGTCTGTCGGCGTCCAGGCCTCGCCCCACCCAGGTCCTGGGGCTGCCCCGCCGCCCCCTACCAACCGCTGCGGACCCCCTCCCTCTGGACCAACCCCGACGCAGACCAGGAGGCAAGCGGCCACGCCGTCACCCTAGACAGAGGGCCAGCCCGCACCTGACATCGGGGGCTTACACCCCGAGATTGGACTGGGAAATCCAGAAACCCGAGCCTGGGAATGTGATCTGGGGTCAATTCCCTGCGATCCATCCGTGGAACCCTGAGACCTGGACCCTGAATCCTCTATATCTGGGGCTTGAATCCCAGCACCTGTCCCTGGGACCCCAAGATTTGGAAGCTGAATCCCATGATTTGGAGCATGGACCCCAGGATTTGGAATCTAAACCCCCAAATGTGGAGCTGAACTCCGAATTCTATGTCTGGCACCTTGAAATCTGGAACTGGATTCCCAAATCTATACCAAGAACTTACTATTTGAAAACTGGACCTTGGAATTTGAGTCTCAGATTCCAAGATCTGAACCTGGGGAATCCAAGGGGCCTGAACCTGATTGTGAGCCAGAAGTCCTTGCTGCAGACCTGAATGCTGAAACCTGGGGTGAAACCTCCAAATCTTGACTCAGCATCCCTGTATCTGAACACAGAACCCCAAAATTGGATTCCAGGACAGGACTTGAGAATCAGACCCTGAACTTCTCCATTTGGCTTTCGCATCCCAAGACTGGAACTTAAAGACCCTGGCCTGAAACAACCAAAACTGGGTCTGGATCTCTAACACAAGACCCTAAAGGCCCAATATTTGGAGGTTTGGGAACCGGGTATTGAGATCTGGAGACTTTACGGCCACAGATTTGAGCTGAGACACAACAGCGTCTGCACAGAAGTCCTGGGACAGAGATGGCATGACCAGACTCCCGTTGGAGAGCCCTGACCTCTGAGCCCCTTGGAGCCTGAGGACTCTGCTCCCTGGGGTGGCTTCCAGCTCAGGTAAGGCCACTGAGAGACCTTCACTGTGGGGAGAGACTTGGAAAGGGGGTTCTGTGCCTGGGAGTGGAGGTGAAGTGAGAGCCAGGTTCTCTTTGTCACTCTTGGGTTTTTCCCTAGAAAAAGACCTTCCATGAGTGCCTCCAGCTCCTACTATTTGCGACGTTCTTTGGACACTTGACAAGCTCTGCCCCCTCTGAGCACCTCATCTCCAGCTGATATCTCCCGGCCTCTGACACCACTGCCCTTACCGCTTTTCACCGTCTGTCCTCTCTGGCCATCTCCGGCTGCCTCTGTTGTCCACCACTGCTCTTCCACTTTCTCCACCTCGCTTCCTTTTTTAAAAAAACAGAAAAACAGGGTCTCGTGGTATAGTTCAAAGTAGCCTTCACCTCAGCATATAGCCCAAGCTGGCCTCAAACTTGTGGTGATCCTCCTGCCTCAGTTTCCTGAATGCTGGGATTACAGGCATGCACCACCACGCCCAGCCTCTCCACCTCTCTTCTGAATGACCATTTCTGTTCACCTTTCCTCTCTCTGATCATCTCTGATACTTCTGTGCAGTTTTCCTCTCCAGCCACGTCTGCCTAGGGCTTATCTCGGGCACCTCTGTCCATGGTACTCCTCATTGTCTCTCTACCATTTTTCTCCCCAGCTGCCTTGTCCATTTCTACTCTCTGGCTACTTCTATATTCTCTCTCTCTCTCTCTCTCTCTGACCATCTTTCACCATCTCTCTTGCCCATTGTCCACACTTGACTCTATTCAGCTGTTTGTCTCTGTCCCTGTCATCTCTGTCTCTGTCTGTCCTCTGTCTCCCTCTGTCCCTCTCTCATACTAAAATTGAACCCAGGCGCTCACACATGCTGGGCAAGCACTCTACCACTAAGTTGCATTCCCAGACTTTTTAATCTTCTAAATTTTGACACACGGTCTTACTAAACTGCCCAGCAGGCTGGTCTCAAACTTGTGATTCTCTTGCCTCTACTCCCACGTTGCTGGGGTTATAGGCATGCACACCACACCCAGCTCTTTTTCTCTTGTTCATTGATTGCTCTGATCATGTCCACCATCTCTGGCTGCCTTTCTACTGATGAGCTCTGCCTGTACCCCTCATCCTGGCCATCTGTCCTGGTCTTCGGCTAACTTGGATATATCTGTTCTTTCTCTCTCACACCTCTCTGGCTTTTGACCATGCCTGACACTGCTCTTTATGACAATATTGATCAGCTCTCCTAGATGGACCACCTCCCCTGTTTGTCCATCTCTCATCTTCTTAACCAGTCCAATCACTTCCTCTCTTTTTGCCTGTCTTCTTGACTATCTCTGAACACTCCCCTCTTGAGCCATATCTGACCCCTTCTGGCTATCTCTCCCACCTGATCACTTTTTTCTTGCTACAGCCATCTTTGACCATGTGTTAGACCATGTCTGAAGCCCTCTAGATTACCATCTACTCATCCTGGACAGCTTCCTATTGTCTGGCTAGCTCTAGGGATCTCCTTTCCTTCTGACCATATTTTTTGTTGTACTAGGAATCAAACTCAGAACCTTGTGCTTGCCAGGCAGGCACTGTGTCACTAAGCTCTATCCCTTTCCCTCTTCTTGCCATCTTTGTTTATTTTTGCTCCCTCTGTCTCTGGGACACAGCTCTCTGAGTCTCTAACCATCTCCCCTGGCTTTGGATCTCCTACTCCTCTCTCTGACCATCTTTGATTAGTTCTGCCCCCCTCAGCTCACTGTGAGCATCTCTCCTCAACTCAGACCACCCAAGCCCCCCAAAGGGCCCCTCTCTGGCCTTGCCACCCCTGAAGCCTGCCCTTTCCCTGCAGGCCGCCCCGCCCGCAATGGCCGTCTTCCCGTTGCTCCTTTGCCTGCTGCCTCTGGCCCCTGCCTCGTCTCCACCACAGCAAGCCACAACCAGTCCGTGTCCCCGCCGCTGCCGCTGCCAGACTCAGTCACTGCCCCTAAGTGTGCTGTGTCCAGGAGCAGGCCTGCTATTCGTGCCACCTTCGCTGGATCGCCGTGCGGCTGAGCTGCGCCTAGCAGATAACTTCATTGCAGCTGTGCGCCGCCGCGACCTGGCCAACATGACAGGCCTGCTACACCTGAGCCTGTCTCGGAACACCATCCGCCATGTGGCAGTTGGTGCCTTTGCAGACCTACGAGCCCTACGTGCCCTACATCTGGATGGCAACCGGCTGACCTCGCTGGGCGAGGGTCAGCTACGTGGCCTAGTCAACTTGCGGCACCTCATCCTAAGCAACAACCAACTGGCAGCCCTGGCGGCTGGTGCTCTGGACGACTGTGCTGAGACACTTGAGGACCTCGATCTCTCCTACAACAACCTTGAGCAGCTGCCCTGGGAGGCCCTGGGCCGCCTGGGCAATGTTAATACATTGGGCCTCGACCATAACTTGCTGGCTTCTGTGCCTGCTGGCGCCTTTTCCCGCCTGCACAAGCTGGCACGGCTCGACATGACCTCAAACCGCCTGACCACCATCCCACCTGACCCACTCTTCTCCCGCCTACAGCTGCTCGCCCGGCCCCGTGGCTCCCCTGCCTCTGCCCTGGTGCTGGCATTCGGTGGGAACCCCCTGCACTGCAACTGTGAGCTGGTGTGGCTACGGCGCCTGGCTAGGGAGGATGACCTTGAGGCCTGCGCCTCACCACCTGCCCTGGGGGGCCGCTACTTCTGGGCTGTGGGTGAGGAGGAGTTTGTATGCGAGCCACCTGTGGTGACCCACCGATCACCACCCCTGGCGGTACCTGCAGGTCGGCCAGCTGCCTTGCGCTGCCGGGCAGTAGGGGACCCAGAACCCCGTGTGCGTTGGGTGTCACCCCAGGGCCGGCTGCTGGGCAACTCGAGCCGTGCCCGTGCCTTCCCAAATGGAACTTTGGAGCTGCTGGTCACTGAACCGGGCGATGGTGGCATCTTCACCTGCATAGCAGCCAACGCGGCTGGCGAGGCCACAGCAGCTGTTGAGCTAACCGTGGGTCCCCCGCCACCACCCCAGCTAGCCAATAGCACCAGCTGTGACCCCCCGCGGGACGGGGATCCTGATACCCTCACCCCACCCTCTGCCGCCTCTGCCTCTGCCAAGGTGGCTGACACAGTGGCCCCTACCGACCGTGGCGTCCACGTAACTGAGCATGGGGCTACAGCTGCTCTCGTCCAGTGGCCAGATCAGCGGCCTATCCCTGGCATCCGCATGTACCAGATCCAGTACAACAGCTCAGCCGATGACATCCTCGTCTACAGGTGCTGGGGCCAAGCAGTGGGGTAGCTGGGGCTGGGGAGTGAGGTGCGGGAAAACTGAGGTTACAGCTCCTGATGCCCTGTCCTAAAGCTTAGCTGCTGCAAGTTTGTAAAGGAAATCATCCCACAAAAGTGAAAGACACTGGGCAGCAAGGATAACCAGAATCAGGCAGAAAGGGTGAAAGAAATCTGGCAGCAGTGGTAAAAAGAAAACAGACAGACAGAGTAAAATAAATTAATCAGCAAATGTTAAGATAAATCAGGCCACATGGCCAAAAAATATCATGCCATAATGATGAAAGAAATCAGGTTTCAGAGGTAAAAAGAAATAAGGTGGTAAAAATAAATGGTAGCAAACAAAAAGAAAATTAATTAGCAGGAATAAAAAATAATCAAGACAAAAGAGTAAAAAATTAATGCACATAAGAGAATAAAACCAAATTGGAGCTGTAAAGGTAAAGAGAAGACTCAGGTGTGGTGCCTTATGCTTATAGTGCCAGCATTCTGTGAAGCTAAGGCAGGTGGGTTCTAGTCCCAGCTTGGGCAATTTAGTAACTTGGCAAGACCCTATCTGAAAATCAAAATTGAAAAAAGAGCTGGGGATTTAGTGCAGTGCAAAACCTCTGGCTTGCAGTAGCGGGGATGGGGTGGGGGAGAGACAGACAGACAGACAGACAGACCTGGCTTTCTCATGATGGTTCGACACAAGCCAGGCAGCAGGAAGAAAGAAATCAAGCAAGGAAGCAGGAAGGTACAGGCATGTCAATAAAAATGAAATGAAATAGACCTATTACAAAGGAAAGGAGGCTAAATAGAGACCAGGCTTCATATTCATGTAGTGTGAGCCCTACATGTTTGGAGTTCTAATATGGTGTCATAAATTTTTTATTTGCTAAATCAAATCAAACAGGCTAGGTATGGTGATATGTACCTGAAGTCCCTGCTGTTCGGGAGGCTGAGGAAGGCAGATTGCAAATTTGAGGACAGTCTCAGCAACTTAGCAGGACCTTATCTTAAAATAACATAAAAACTAAGTACAAGCTCTACTTGCTATGTGAATAGAGATATCCAGTTTAGCCAGGCATGGTAACACACACCTGAATCCCTGCATTTTAGGAGGCTGAAACAGGAGGATCGCTGTAAGTTTAAGGCCAATGTAGGGTGCATAGTGAGTTCAAAGCCAACCTGAAGTACACAGTAAGACCCTGTCTCAAAAACAAAACAACAAAACAACCCCAGTTTGCCAGTCTTGGGGACTCCCCTTTCTCTTCCATGGTTTCCAACACAAAACTTAGAGTTCAGATGGGGTGGGTCAGGATCTCTTCTGTCCCCAAGCCAAAGAGCATTTGATGTATCCACTCTGCACACACACGGTCAGAAGTGGTGGTTGTTGACATGTTCTGCTAGAATTCAACCTTGCATGGGTGGCTGTAGATGCCTTCCTGTCCTTGGTGCCAGGCTGAGCCAACGGTGTTGTCCCCAAGGCTTGGCTGCAAGGACTGGGCCTTCTAAAGACTGGGGTGGGGCCTGGGAGATAGCTCAGTAGAATAAGAGCTTGCCTGGAAGCACAAGGCCCTGAGTTCAATCCCTGGTACTGGAAAAAAAAAAAAAAAAGACTGCTATCATAGCTTGGAAACTAGTACCTAGATACCCTTCCTTCTTCTGGGACCACACTTCAAAGGATTATCATTTCATTTTCTTTTCAGTCAGTAGATCCCATCTCACCCCTGAAACTCACACAAGTCCTGGTCACCCCAGTGGAGGAGAGGACACATGTTCTTTTAGATGGGTCACTCTGCTACATGCAATCCTGGAGTTCCCTGTACCACGCTCATCAACACAGTTTAGGACTAAAACAGATTAGAAAAAGAAGTTAAATCTCCAACAGGGTACCCGGTAGCAAAAGAAAATAGGATAGAATTGAGTGGTAAGGATGAAAGGAAATGGGAAAGGTAAGAATAAATAGAAGCCAGGCAACAGAGATAAAAGGGATTTAAGTGACAGAGCTGGAGAGAAATAAGGCAACAGGGAGAAAAAGAAATCAGTGGTGATTCAGATGACAGAACTCCCTAGAAAAACACACTGTGTATGATAATAAAAAGGCAATGGGGCTAGTGGGAAATTTATTGGCATGTTAGAAGAAAATCAGACAGCAGGGGTATAGGGGAGTCAGGTAGTTAGATTAAAGGATTAAATAAAATTCTGGCGTTATACCAAGAAAAAAACAGGTAGCTGATAAAGGAAATTAGACAGAGAGAAGTCAGAGGGGAAACCGAGGGAAATTGGGTGAGGGTCTGGAGGGAGATCAGAAGGAAAGGGCCAGCGAGCTAAATGGAAAGGAGATGAGGTGCTGGAAACCAGCAGGGTTAGAGCAAAATTAGGCGGTGAGTGGAGAGATGCCTGACGGCAAGGCTGGAGGGAATTTGGGTGGTGGGACCAGGGTGAGACCAGGTAGAGAACTGGAGCTGAAGAGAAGGGGAAGCTACAGAGAAATTGGGCTGCAGGCTGGAGGGATTTGGGTGGTGGCAGTTGGGTATAAATATTGGAACTGGGAGGACCTCCGGTAGTGGGCTGCAGGGAAATTGGGCGTCATGCCCAGAGCAGAGTTTGAAAGGGGGCGGGGCTACAGTGAAATTCACTACCTGTAGAGGGATAGCAGAACGTGGATGAAAGAATGTCAGACCAAAAGAAGCTGGCGTACTGATTGGAGGGAACTCGTTGGACTAGAAATGAGACAGTGGCCTGGAGGGAAACCAGCCCCGCAGGGCCTCAGGTCGGGGAAGGTGGGTGCTGAACAACCAGAGACCTGACCCCCTTACCTGTCCCTCCAGGATGATCCCAGCGGACAGCCGCTCCTTCCTGCTGACTGACCTGGCGTCTGGCCGTACCTACGATCTGTGCGTGCTCGCCGTGTATGAGGACGGTGCCACGGGGCTCACGGCCACGCGGCCGGTGGGCTGTGCCCGCTTCTCCACTGAGCCTGCGCTGCGGCCTTGCGGCGCCCCGCACGCTCCCTTCCTGGGCGGCACGATGATCATCGCACTGGGTGGGGTCATCGTGGCCTCAGTGCTGGTCTTCATCTTCGTGCTGCTCATGCGCTACAAGGTGCACGGCGGGCAGCCCCCTGGCAAGACCAAGGCCTCGGCACCCGTCAGCAGCGTTTGCTCCCAGACCAACGGCGCCCTGGGACCCACGCCCACCGCTCCTGTCCCTGAGCCCGCTGCACCCAGGGCCCATACCGTGGTCCAGCTGGACTGTGAGCCCTGGGGACCCAGCCACGAACCCGCGGGACCCTAGCGGGGTGCCCATCTCTATGGCTTCTCTGGCCCCAGGGATAACAGGACCCGGACACCCGGCGGGACCTGGCCTCAGACTCACCAAATCACTCACGGTTTTTAAAACTCGGATGGGGAGGGTGTCACAGGCACTGGGGCACAACAAGAAAGTCCTATTTTTCTAAGCTTGGGCCTGGGCCTTTGCCCTTGTCTCTGTCTGTGGGGCTTGGGGGACTCTTGCAGGGATCTGGGGCTCGCGGATACTTCTTCTGGGAGAGACTCCTCAGTTCAGTTTGAGGTGCCCGGCGATGGGGACTGAGCTTGGTCATCCATTCAGTCTACAGAGATTCCTAGAAGGGCCACCTGGGCATGCCTTGTGCTGAGTATCACTGCAGTGACCCAGACAGTCCTGAGTCCTGCCCTCAGGGAGTCTGAAGTCCAGTGAGACAGACAGGTCTTCAGACAATGATAGTCCAGAGAGACCAGGGATGTGGTGACCAGGAAAGCCTAGGAGATTGTATAGCCCCAAAGAGGTGACTGGCATAGTGTAGGGTGTGGTCAGGGAGGGCTTCCTGGAAGAGGACATGTGGAGTCTGAGAGAAATATCTAAAGAAGATAATTGGGCAAAGAGCAAAAAGAGAGCTATTTCAGGTGAAGAATCCAGCTATGCAAGGGCCTAGTATGTACCAGGCTGTGGGGCTGCTGTGGTAAAACAGCAGGACAGCTGAGTGGGGTCCAGGAACTCCAGGCTGAGGAGCTCAGATGATAGGGCTGGTGTGTTAGGGAGTCATGGAGGATTCTGGCAGGGGAAGGATGGGTCAAGTTTGGGCTTTAGGAAGATCCTTCTAAAGGAAGGTGGACCAGAGGAGAAGAACTAAAGCTGAGAGCCCAGTAGGAAGCCAGGGCAAGGATCTGAGTGTTGGAGAAGCTCAGACCAGGGCAGGGATAGAGGGATGAACAGGGTGAGTGGCACAGACATGCAGGAAGCTGAGTAGAGGGGCTGTAGAGGGGAAGGTCATCAGGAGGGGGTGTCCAGGACAAGGCCTNGGGCTCTGGCCAAGGGAGGGGGGTGAGGGCACAAGGAGGAAGGCACATTTGGGGAAGACTCTGGCTGGGGTGGGGCTCGGTGGATAAGGGGGGGAGCACTATCCACAAGGACAGAAAACTCTTGGTCTGAGGCTGGAGTTGGGCACAAAAATAGGACTTTGTGTCCAGAAATGAGAACTGAGACCACTTGAGGCGAGACAGCCTCTGAGAGGAGTCCCAGCTCCCAACCACCATGACTTTTCCGTATTTAAAAGAGAGACAAAGAAAAAACATCAGAAAATCTATACAAGAGCATCAGGCAGAGGGATGGGGGAAGAAAACCAAGCAATTCAAATCCAACTGACTGTTGTGCCTGAACATGTAAAGGTTGCAGTAACCCAAGCAGAGCATTGTTAGGGGATTGGTGGGCGCAGATGCCACATTCAGCTGATTCGAGAGTAGGAGGTAAGAAAGTATAGACAGGAAGTGTAGGCCCAGTGATTCTGTGGGCTAGAGCCTGGGTCAGGTTGATCTGCAACTTTCGGCCCTCTGTTTTTGCCCTAGGTGTCCTCAAAGTTTGTAGGACCCACACTTGGTCTAGGAAATGGCAGCCCTCACCAGGGACCCAGGAGAGGGCTTTTCTAATGTGGAGGGCAATCCAGTCAAAAATGTGGAGGAAGCTTGAACCTGTCACCTGTCTGGAGTGATGCTGGTATGAGTGGCTTGGTGAAGAGTTTAAGACTGGACTGGCTATTCTCAGGACCTGAGAGAAATTTCTGAAGGATTTGTATGACCGTATCCTGATGGGCCAGCAAATCCTAGATTCTGCCACCCCTCTTGTGGCCCTGAACATATTATTCTGTTAGCTTACAGGGACAACTAGGGTCTGACCCCCCAATTCCCCAGCAGCAGCATGAGTCCTTCTTCTTGCTGGTTACGGTTGGTTGACAGAGATCAGGTGGAGTTCTCAGGCAAGAGGAGGGCATGAGTCTTTTTGGAAAATGAGACCCAGGGAGTGGGCCTAGTGTCAGCTAGAAAATACCGATTCCTGCCTGGAGGGGGAGCCAGAGTGCACCTCCTAAACCCTCCTGTTTTTAAATACCAATCTTTACTGTATGCCTACTGTATGCGATGTGCTGCAGACTGAGTGCTGAACAAATAATAGGTGCAGCTTCTGCTGTCACATATAGCAGCATCTGGTGGGGACACAAAGGTTAAGTAGTCAACAGCAAGGGTCAAGCATCCATAGTAACAAAGTAGACTATGCCAGAGAGATGTGGAACTGTAAGACCTTGTAACTACAGGACCTGTCCCAAGAAGGGAGATGGAGGAAGGCTTCCTGGAGGAGAAGAGGCCTCATATGAGTCCCAGAGGAGGCTCAGGTTGCAGTTAACCAGCAAAAGGTGGAAAGGGTGTTCCATGCACATGGAACAGCATGGTGTGTGAAAGGAAGTGATGACAGGGCTGGAAGTAGGGGGAGGGAAGGGAAGTGACATTATCTTGAGACTAGAGAGTGGGAAGGAGCCACACACGGAAGCCTGGAGGCTGCTGGGAGGAGTCTATTTCATTCTAAGTGGCATGTGAAGCCATTGGAGGGTTTTGGACTCTGAGGAGAGTAGTGTTTCCCAATCTCACAGAAACTCCAGTGGCAAGTCTGTTTGCAGGGAGGGAGGGTAAAGGAAGGAGGATATTGCAGTGGCCCGGGCAGGGGTGACCCAGACCAGGCTAGGCCCTGAAGTGGATGGACTGAAGGGTGATTCATGATTATTTTGCCACAGGTCTCTATCCCCTACTGAAAGCTGTCGGACCTTGGTCTCTGATATCCATGCCGTTCATGAGTAGGGCAGCTGACCTCCCTGTAGCATGAAAGGTCCAGGTACCAGGCAGACAGTGGATAGAAGCTGAAAGGCAGAGGATGGATGTAGCCCTTGCAGAGACTCTGGATTCAATCCTCTGAACAAAGAAAAAAGCAAGTTTGAAAGCAAGAAAGGAGGGGAGAAGGATGTGGAGCAGGCTGGTCCTTCTAGCATGGGTCCCTATGGTCTGCAGTGGATGCCAGACCATCCCTTAACCCTGTGCAGAAACAAATGAGCACATGTGTCTAGGATTTAAAGTTAAAATTCGGCTGAGTCCACCAGTTTTCTGAGCTTAGGGAGTGCTACTTCTGCTCATTCCCTGGCTGTCTTTGGAGGGCAGCCTGCACAATCTGGAGCCCAAGATGAGCTGCTGCAACATTTTCTTGACATGACTGTAGTCAGTCCTGATACTCAACTTCTCCCTTGTCTGTATGCTGCCGCGTCCAGCACAAGTGTCTGCATGTGGCCAAGTCTGGCAGCAGCCTGAGCATCTGGAGATACCCATGATCCTTTGCAAGACCTCCTCTCTGGCCAAACTTGTGCATCTCTCTCCATTACCTCCTGTGTGGGAGAATGAAATAACAGGGTGCTCTCCATGTAGGTGGTTCTCTCCTGGATGTAAGCTGGTGGCCCTTGCCTGTGGCTCCTCACTCTGTGCCTTCACATACTTCCCAAAAGTAAGGATAAACATGATGCCTGGCTTCTGTGTAACTGTGCTAGGGATGTAGTGGTGACCAGGGAGCCCAGACCCTGCCCTATCACAATTCAAATTTGAGTAGAGCAAATAGAAACCCACAGGATGACAGCCAGAGTGGTCAGGGCTGGGATAGGAAAGCACAGGTAAAAATGATTGAAGTCTGTTTTCACTGAAGCCCAGGAGACTGTCACAGCAGGGGAGTCTCAGTGGAGTCTGGGGGATGGGAAGAGTTAAAGATTTCCAGAAAACAAGGCCTATCTTACAGCCTCCAGAGTCACCCAGCACCCCACAACTGCAGTGACCTGGTGTAATGCCCTGTTACCACCTTCATGAAATTCATTTAATAGAGTCTCCCTCCTCCATTTACATTTTGCAGTGGGCCCTGCAAATTGCGTACCTATTCCTCCTTAAAAGAAAGCACTGTTTAAAATATAAAGAAGCAGGGCACAGTGGGTGAATGCCTGCAATCCCAGCACTCTGGGTAGCTGAGGGAAGATCACAAGTTCAAGCACAGCCCAGGCAACTTTGCCACTTTGTGAGGCCCTGTCTTAAAAAGGGCTGAGGATATAGCTCAATATGAAGGCCCTGGTTCAATCCTCAAAGAGAATACAAAGAGAGCCAGGGTCAGAGGGGGCTTCTAAGAAAGGAAGAAAGAGGAGTGTCTACTTGAACTGGCTGGAGTTTCGTGTGGTAGGAGCCTGGGTGCTGGAAGAGGTATAGTGACAGGTGAACTCAAGAGGTGGGTGGAAGCCAGCTGCCAGGCTGAGAAGCTCCAGCCCTGGAGCACTGTGGAGCCATAAAGAGTGACAAACAGAGAAGGGACAGCAACAAGGTTGCACTTTAGAAAAATCCACCTGGCTTCCTTCAGGGAGGAAGGAGAGAAACACATGGCCAAGAACAAGATGGGGCCTCTGCTGTCTGCAGAGCAGGCTGGCAGTATCCATGACCCTGTACAAGGGCTGGAGGAGTATTGAATACTTGGGGACAGATACCTCAATACACCAGGATGTTGGCTGGGGAGACCTCAGAGCCACAGGCTGTACCCAGAGCTTCATTTTCCCTTGGAAATTTTCACTGTAGGGGGTGGGCAGGGAGCACAGAAGGGCAGATTACAGAATGTCACTGGTAAGTACTTGAATTTTTTCTTTTTACGTGAGAATCCGCATGACTAGACTGATGGAGCAGAATGCAACATTGGCAAGAATTTAGAGTATAAAATGTGAGACTTCAAAGGACTTTATTCTGGATGTATTCTGGCTTCAGGTTCCGTGGAACCTCTGGGGCACACTTCCCTCTCCCTGGTCCTTGGGATACTACAGCAGTTCCCCCGGGATTTCCTCTTCGGGAGCTCTTTAAGTGCCATTCTGGCCCCAAGGCTGAGAACTGACTCCTTCCCCTCTGCTCACTTGCTTCTAGTGCAGCCACCCCAATGCCTCTGTTTCCCTTCTTTACCGCCAAACTCCACATTTCTGACCAGGCCTGATCTCTTCTCAATCCAGACCTGACTGACATTGGCTTCCTGGACCTTCTCCCTGTGAATCCCCTCGGTTTGTACCTCGATACTGGCCTCAGCTTCTGTCCCCCTTAGAGAACCCCTGCTCAGCCTGCTACAGGTCCCTTCCACCTACTCTTCCTCCCTTATCTGGCCCAGTCCTGGTCTAGCTTGGCCTCAGCCATCCAGGTTCCAACACTAATCTTTTAGGATTCTGGCTTCCGTGACTCTGGTCCAAAATTTTCCTACAGCTAAACCTGCCCCTCCTTTGCATAGAAACCTCCATGGCTCCCTAGTGCTCCTGGGACAGTTTGAGCTCCTCCTCAGCTTCACATTCCCACGCCATCCTCCTTCCCCCAGCACCATCTCCAGCACATATGTTGTTCTGCAACCCCAGCCTGGAAGGAAAATCTAACCACCCCCTGAAAGACAGGGGACTTTTGTGTCTACCTTCATGTTCCCTATGCCCTCACTGGAGCCTGCCCTCGCTTCCTCCACTTGCAAAGAACAGCCAGTGAAGGACCTTAAGCAACTGACAGGTGAAGCTATGGAAAGAAAGCTTGTTCTGCAGCTCAGCACCTTCTGGAAAAATGGACTGACGTGGAGGTGTCTCTTCTTAGGGGACTCTGCCCCCACATCTTCCACACCACCAAATCCAGACAGGTGGTGTCCTCTTCTGCCTCAGACTCTAGTCACTTTCCCATCCCAGGAGTCCACGCTCTGGACCCTCCTTCCCTAAACCCAGGAATTTGAGTCCTCGTCCAAGGTGGGGTGTAGCTCAGTGTCTAGCATACAGGAGGCACTGAATTCTACCCCAGCACAACAACAAGAAAGTCTCCAGGCTCCCCTGCTTCAGATAGAGCTCTGGCTCCATTTCCTTCCTTCCTCAAACCCAGCCCAGTCCTTCCCTGGCCTCCAGAAACTCAAACCCTCCCTCCTTACAAGCTCAGGACCTGCTGCTCCTTTCTTAAAATGGTCTTCAGCTTTACTTCCTAAAAACTTCCCTCTGATCCCTATTCTCTCACAGAAACATAAACCTTTCACCCCTCCGAGCACAACCACCTCTCCATACTCAAGGGCCCTCTTTGTCTCTCTTTGAGTTGTGTGAAAGTCCCCTGCAGTGCTTCAGCCTGACTCTGGGCAGATGGGACCCCTGGCCTTGGCTGTCTCTGGGCTTGGAGGCCTGATCCTTCCCCACAGTCTGTGCCTCCTCCTGTCCCTGCAGCTGCAGAGAGAGGGAAGACTGACAAGAGGTACTGTAGTAACAGCCCAGCTTTTTTCCACCCCCTACTGAGCCATGGCTGTTCTTGTACTTGTCCTGCTGGTCCTTGGTGGCCTGGGTTTCCTAAGGACTGAGAATCCATAGGGACTCAGAAAGCTGGAGAGCTGGTCTGTCCTTACAGCAGAGGATTGATGGTGCTAGCTGGAATTGGAGCTACCCCGGCACAGTTCTGAGACAGAATTAGCCACCATGGAGCTTCTTGGGGCAAGTCCTGAGCAGGCTGGGACAAGGGGCTATTTATGTGGACTGTATCAGATGACTGGCGAAACTGATTCTGGGAAAGGGGTCGGAGAGATGGCCCCAAAGCAGAAACTAGAAACCATTATCTATTTGTTGGTGATAGACTCCAGGATCTTAGTGCAGAATTAATCTCCAACTCTTTCTTTCTGATTTTTTTTTTTTTTTTTTTTTGAGACAAGTTCTTGCTAAGTTGCTAAATTGCCCAGGATGGGCTCGATCTTGCTGTATCCCCACCTCAGCCTCCTAGATGCTGGGATTGTAGGTGTGGATCACCACACTGGATTTGGGCTAATATTTAAACCCCAGACATTGCTCACACCCTTTATGGCCATTGGGCTCCTCCATCAACCCCCATAGCTCTGTGAAGTGCATACCTAAATCCCTTTTCCACATTAAGGTTACCGAGTGCCACAGAGGCACCTTGCTTAGATCACGTGGATACAACCTAGCAGACGCAGGATTAAACCAGATTTAATTGGCCTCAGAATTCACCGGGTTATTCTGGCTCCCTCCTCTCCACTCCCGGTTCACTCAGACTCAACAGCTGCGTTCGTGGGTTTCTAGGGCCGTCACTTCATCACAGTTTTCTTGGAAAACGGGGGCGCTGAGAAGCCCAACTTCCGGCTGTGTATGTTGCCACCGCCCTAAGGGTCCCTGTCGGCGCGGGCGCCTGAGTGCTGGCAGGTGAAGAGTCCACGTGGGCGCGCCTCCGTGGACTCCGAGCCGGCGTCGCTGCGCCACCTGCTGGACATCCACTCCTTGGTGGTGAAGCAGTGGCTGCAGACCTGGCGACCCACATAAGGAGTCTGCTAGGGTGGCGGGCGCTCAGCCCACGTGCCTGGGCCTCGCTACTCTGGAGCAGATCCTACTGGACAGTATCAGGTACGCTGCCTGCTGTCCCTTCCTTTTGCACTTTTTCTCCCTGCGAGTGGAGATTAAACCCCAAACTACATTCCCGTAACTATATATTTAGACAGGGTCTTGCTGTGTAATGCAGGCTAGCCTTGAACTTACTATATAGCCCGGGCTGGCCTTGAACTTGCGGAGATCCTCCTGCCTCAGTCTCCTTAGCGCTGGGATTGTAGGCATGCACTAGCAAGCCCAGTTCATTTTTTGAGACAGGGTCTTCCTTGTTAAAGTCCCCAGACGGGTCTTGAATTTATGCTCCTCCCACCTCAGCCTCCCAGAGTGCTGGAATTACCGGCATATATTATCATGCCCGGCTTCATTAGCACGCTGACCCCTTCCAGGTGCTGCCCATGCGACCTACTCAGCTTCTGCGTCATGGCCACCCATCCCGTCGTGCCTGTGGCTGGCCACAGTTGTGTACAAAGGTGACAGAGGCTGTGGCTATGTATCGGAACAACTGCTGCCCCGGGGCCTCTGGGACCGCGTCTATCAGGTCCCGCATTAGAGCGGAGCTTCTGGCCCGGACCCCGCATTAGCCGCGAGGTGGCTGGGCAGCCTCCACTCCCGGGGCGGCTCTGGGCGTGGCTCCGCTTGGCGAGGACCCCAGAGTGCGCGCTGGCGTCTCCTTCCCTAGCGGCGGCGTGCAGGTGCTTTTCCTGGACACAGCCAGAGCTCGCGGGGGTGCCCATTTCGATCCCACCTTCACTCTTGGGTCCCTGCCGGGTGCGTGCAGCTTCAGCCTCACGCTCACTGTGCAGCGGGACTTTTCTAGCCTGACGGTGCGGAGGGCATCCGCGCCTGCCTTGATGCTCATGGGCCCGCCGCCGCTGCCTGGCCCAGCCTGGCACTTCATTCCCTCGGCCCTGAGCTGCATTGCGGGCAGCCATCTGGCCAAAGCCTGATCCCAGCTCAAGCATTCGCCCACAGGCGTTGGCTCAGCACTGTGCACCACCTGGCGACGCGCGGGTGTGCTCAGCTTCCCGCTAAGGCACCGGCTTTGGGACTTAGGCCATGGGGCAGTCCAGAGCAGTTGAGCAGCTCTGAGCCAAGCACCTGAGAAGGGGAGCAGACGTCAGGACTCTCGGGGGTCCGGCCTGGGGAAACCATAGCACTATCTTTGCTCACACAGCAGCCAGAGAAGACAGTTTTTAAATGCAAGCCACATTCCTTCTCCACTCAAAACTCTCCCATGCAATTGTTCCACCTCTCAGCGAAAGCAAAGTCCTTACAGTGGTGTGTAAGGCCCTCCAGACACTGTTCCCTTCACTTCTCTTTCCACTATGTTCCTCCCTCCCTGGATGTGTGCCAGCCAGTTGGCCTCCCGAGGGTCTTCTTGCCGCCGGGCCATTGAAGTAGCTCTTACTATGATGTCTCTGTGGATCATTCTCTCACTACCTTCATGTCTTTATTCATTTTTTTTCACGTCTTTATTCAAATGTCAATCCCTGTACTAGGGATTGAAATATTAAGATACACGATTAATTGTACAATATTTGAACATCCTACCTAAGTGAATTTTCATATATATATGTATGAAAATTCATACATATATATTCATATATATATTTTCATATATATATTAAGTTATATATATTTCATATATATAACTTAATATATATGTT
>NDGN011309775.1:0-10361 GCA_002564285.1 Tympanoctomys barrerae
CCTGTGTATCACTTTGAATCTGCTTCATGTATTCTATTTCTTTCCTATATTGCTCATTCAAGGGTTCCATCATTTTTCTATTCTCCTCTATTGTTTTATCAGTGTCTTCTTTAGAAGAACTTAGTGCTTCTTTCATTATAGTTACCATTTCTTCTTTTACTTCAGAAATTATTTCTGATCTGATTTCCTGTATACCTTTCTCCAGCTGTTTTTTTTACTTCAGATGCTGTTATTTCAGAGATTTCAGGTGTGTGCTTTCCAATTTCTTCTATGCTACTGTCTCCTGCATTTGTTCTGAGTGCACTCAGGGCTTGAGAATGCATTCTGCTCCTTCCTTTTGTCATTTTGTATAACACTGTCTTCTGACCTTTGGTGTAGTGCTTTGGTAGTTATTCCCTTAGCACCAGGTCCAGATCTACCAAGTTCAAAGCTGTCCAGGTGAATGTGGCTTGGGTCTAGCTGCTTTGCTCATTTTTTCCTGCTGAAGCCCTTGGAAGTAAACCCGCTGTGCCACTCGGGCAAGATTTTCTGCTCCTCGATCAGCTGAGTGGGTCTTGCCTCTAACCTCTCTGCAGGGAGTTCTGCCCCAGGGTTCCACATTGGGCCTGTCTGATGGAGGAAGTTCCACTCATACGCCTGGCCTGGGTACTGGCTGGAATGAGGATCTGGCAGACCAATAGGTGGTTCTATTCACACGCTGGGCCTGCACACTGGTTGGAGTGAGGATCTGGAGGGCCCTGGGCAGTCTCACATGCCGGGCCTGCATGTTAGCTGGAGCCTGGGGCCAGTGGGCCCAGGTTGCCCCACTCCTATAAATTTAACTATTGTATCTAAGCTAGATCTGAATAAGTCATGAGGTTGCTAGAAACAATAATTTTTCTAGCAGAGATTATTGCCATTCTCTCTCCCTTTGCCAAAGGTAAAAATTCAAACATTATGAAGATATTTACTATAATTAGTTCATTAAATAAATGGACTCTAAATGAATATACATATCTTTTATATATGCTTAGTATGCATGTATGAGTATATATGTAAAACCTGTGTATAAAAATGTACTTATCCAACAAAATCGTACAATTCTCTCATATGTCAATTTAAATTATGTAAGTAGTTCAACAAACTTTTAGAAGGCAAGCAACAAGTTTAAATTCATGTTACTATAATTCATTATCAAAGAACTAAGACATGAAGTATTTTTCATTTGAGTAAATAAATTACATTTTACCATCAGTACGTAAGACTTTAACTACTTTACCCTTTCATTTCTAAGTATCTGAAAGTAGTAGGTTCAAGGTAATCAAAAATTAACATCTGAGAAAAGCCATTTGCTATAAAATATTTTAAATGTGCACAATTGTTGACTTTAATAAGGATTTAATAAAAAGACTTTTCTGACATTAGAAAAAAGTTGCCCATTAAAAAGAACAGCAGTAGCATTATGATAAAGAAATAAAATAGTGCAGTTGCTTAGTTCACAGGTATCAGCATGTATAGTTGGTCAGGGTGAGAATCCTACCAGTTCACTGCTACTTTCAAAAACCTACTGAGGATTCTCGGGGGGATCATTGCCTTACTCATCTTGTACATATAAATATATGAATTTGCCCTTGTTGTATCATTTCTAATGTTTTTTTTTCTAGGACTATTTTGTATTCTTTAAAAAATAAAAATAAAAAAGTGTATTTTTCAATAAATCACACAGCACTTGAGCTGTGTTCATACAAGTAGAACTCACATTTTTAAGAAAAAAAGAAATAAAATATATGGATGCCTAATAAAACAGTAAGATTTTCATTGTTAAGGTCAAATAAAGGTTCAGTCAACATTTTCTTTTCTTATTTATTTATTATGTATTAGTACAGGGTCTACAGGATCTCACTACACAAACTGGACTTGTAGTGATCCTCCTGTTTTCAGCCTCCTAAGTGCTGGGATTACAGGCATGTGCCACCACACCCAGTCTCAATCCCTATTTCAGCATGTCCCAGGGGCGAGGGCAGCATGTCAGGATCAAACCCAGGCACTTTAATCCACTGAGCTATCTGGCTGGGCCTTGAGTCAACATTTTCTGACTGGCACAGTGTTTTACCTGTAGTATTTCACTCATAAACAACATACTTTATTTTCACCTATAGAACTACATGTACTTTCAAAATATTTTCCCTCTCAATTACCTCCATGTAACTAAGAGCAACAAATAATAAACGTACTTTGCTAACAACAACAAAAAAGTATGTGATTCAATTTTTAAAAGAACTAGGAATAAGAAGAATATCCCCAAAGGAAAAACAAAGTCTTGTTTAGCTTCTTCCATCTTTAAAGTACTCAGGATAAATTCTTTTTAAAAATTTTATTTTAAAAACAAAAATAGGGGCCAGCCAAATAGCTCTGCAGATTAAAGCACCTGCTTAGGCAAACACAGTGGGGTTCGATTCCCCTTGTGCTGTGTGGGCCCTGCCTTCAGGGGATGCTGAGATGGAAACTAAGACGAGGCATAGTGGCTTGCACCCATACTCCCAGCACTTTGGAGGCTGAACACAGGTGGATTACTAAGAATCTGATCTATGCAGTGAGACCCTATAGACCCCATACTAAAATACAAAAATAAATAAATAAAAATCTCAAAACAATAGGAGAGTAAGGGTTAATAAATTGTGTATTGTTATTTTTAGTTACTCAGAGTACAAGATACAGGCATTTAATTGTCCAAATAATATTAGAACAAACCATTTTTCCAATGAACTAAACAGAAATTAATAGTATAACTATCTTAACTATCTTGAATGTGTATATGCATCTATATTTCTGTATCTATAGGATTTTTTTTTTCTTTTCCCTTCTTTTTTTTTTTTTCCTTTCCCCCAAACCAGTTATTCTTTCCTTTGGAACAACTTCTTCCCATGTTACAATATTTACTGTACATTTTCAATCTTTAGTCTTTCAGCTTCTCACACCAGTGAGACAATATCACGTTTACACAATACCATGTTTACACATGTGAGTCTTATTTCACTTATGAATATGATCTCAAATTCCATCCATTTAACTATAAAAGTCTTGTTTATCCTTCTTTATTGCTGAGTAGTTATTCCATTGTATAAAGACATCTTTTTATGCATTCCTCAGCTGTTTCCAAGGTCTAAGTATTACAAATTGTGCTGCTATAACCAGGGGTGCATATATAACACTGTGGTACAATGTTTTTACTCTTTCTGGGAAGATACCCAGAAAGGGAATAGCTGAGTCAAATAGGACTTCCAATCCTAGTTTTTTTAAGAATCATCTCACTGATTTCCACAGTGGTTGCACCAGGCTACAATCTCACCAACAGTGGAGAAAAATTCCTTTTTCCCCACAGCCCCTTCAGCATTTGTCATTGGCTGACTTCCTGATATTAGCCCTTCTTTCTGGGATGAGATGGAATTTCAATGTTGTTTTAATTTGCATCTCTCAACTGACTACTGATGTTGAACACTTTTTCATATATTTATTTGCTGTTTGTATTTCTTCATCTGAGATGTATTCATTTCAGATGCCCATTTTTGGACTGGATCTTTCAATTTAGAAAGTCTGATGTTTTAGTTCATGTTCTCCATAGTAATCCTTTGTCTCAGGAACAGCTGGCAAACATTTTTTTCTTACATTGTGAGTTTTCTCTTTACTTTTTTTTTTTTAAATCTTTTACTTATTTATTTGGTACAGGGTTTCACTACATAGCATGGACTCATAGTGATCCTCCTGTCTCAGCCTCCCCAGCACTAGGATTACAGGTGTGCATCACCACACCTGGTAATGGTGGCCCAGATGGCACACCAGGGGTTCTGGGATTGTAGTACCAGGGATCGCACCCAGGTCCTTACACTTGCCAGGCAGGTACTTAGACTGCCAAACTACCTCTTCAGCCCTGTTGGAGGTTTTTCTTGTTGTGCAAAAGCTTTTTAATGAGATCCAAGTTGTCAATTCTTTGTGATAGTTCCTGTGAAATCAGGGCTTTATTCATAAAAATCTTTGACTATACCAATGTCAAAGAGTTTTTACCTATTCTATCTTCCAGAAGATTTAATATTTGTGTTTTAATATTTAGATCTTTGATCCATTTCAAATTTAGGTTAGCGCATGGTAAAAGATATGGGCCCAATTTTAATCTGTAGCACCCATAAAGGCAGATTTTTCAGCACCATGTATTACAGAAAGAGGGTATCTTAAAAAAAAAAGTTTATTTCTCCCAGTAAATCTCTCTGACACCTTTCTCAAAGATAAGGTGGCTAAGTATGTGTGGAATTGTTTCTACATCTTGTAATCTGTTCCACTGATCTTCAGGTCTGTGTTCTTTTTTTCTTTTTTTGCCAGTGTCACACTGTTTTTATCACAGCAGTTTTATAGTATAATTTCAAGGCAGAGATTGTGATGGCCCCTGCCTTAACATTGTTGCCCAGAAATGCCTTTGCTATTTAGGTCGCTTATGGTTCCAAATCTATTTTAGGATGATTGTTTTCTCTAATTCTATGAGATATATTGTTGGAACTTTGATGAGAACTGCATTGAATCTGTATAATAGTTTTAGAAGTATGGCCATTTCCCCTATATTGGCCCTTTCTAACCAAGAGCAAGGAATATCTTTCCATTTTCTTTCTTTCTTTCTATTCCATTTTCTAATATCCTCTTCAATCTCTTTTTTGGATGCTATTGAGAAAGATGGCGTTTCCCTAATTTACCTCTCTGTGAATTTGTTATTTGTGTACCAGAAGACTATTGATTTTTTGAGTATTGACTTTATATCTAGCTATGCTACTGAATTTATTAAATCTAGCAGTTTTTAAAATCGGATATAGTTCAGTGTGCAGTGTCTGCCTGGGCAGTGCAATGTCCAGAGTTTGATTTCAGGTAAAAGAAAAAAAGCAAGCAAGCAAGCAAACAAACCTGTATATGTAGCAGTTTGTAAGTGGAGTTCTTGGGGTCTTAGTTGTGGAGCATCATGTCATCTACAAATAATAACAGTTTCACTTCTTCATTGCCTATCATTACTCCTTTTTTTTCTTTTGTCTAATGGCTCTGGCTAGAGTTCTAGGACTATGTTCAGCAAGAGTGGAAACAGTGAACATCCTTGTCTTGTTCCTAATTTTAGAGGGAAAGCTTTCAGGTTTTGCCCACTTAGTATGATGGTAGCTATTGGTTTGCATAGATGGCTTTTATCAAATTAAGATAGATTATTTATTCTAATTTCCTATAGGGTTTTTTATCATAAGTAGATGTTGAACTTTGTCAAAACCTTTTTCTGTTTACTGTGAGGATCATATAGTTTTTGTCTTTGACTTGGCTAGTATATTACATTTATTGATTTATGTACATTGAACGTGCACCTTAGGGATGACTCCAAGTTGGTCATGGTATATAATCTTCTTGATGATTTGCTGTATTGTGTTTGCCAGTATCTTATTGAGGATTTCTGCATCTATGTTCATTAGGAAGATTAGCCTATAGTTCTCTTTCTTTGTTGGTATCAGGGTAATGGTTGCTTCCAAGAATGAATCTGGGAGCATTGCTTCCCTTTCAATTTCATTAAAGAGTTTAAGAACTAGTGGTATTACATCTTGTCTAAATTTCTTGTAGAATTCCACAATGAATCTCTGGGCCAGAGCTTTTCTTCATTGATAGATTTTTAATTTCATCATTGATTTCACTGATCGATATTGGTTTATTTAGGATTTTTATAACTTAATTCAGCTTTGGTGATTCATATATTATCTAGGAACCTGTCAATTTTTGCTACACTGTCTTATTAGAATACAAGTTCTCAAAGTAGGTATTGATGAACTTTTGGATTTCTGCATGGTCTGTTGTGATTTCACCCTTTTCATTCCTAACTGTGTGACTTTGAGTCTTTTCTTTCCTTTTTTGGATAAGGTTTGAAAAGGGTTTTTCAATTTTATTTAATCTATCAAAGAACCAATTTTTTTAATCCATGGATTCTTTATATTGTTTTTATAGTCTCCAATGTGCTAATTTCTGCTCTGATCTTTATAATTTCTTCCCTCATAGGAACTTTTGGCTTAGACTACTCTTGTTTTCTAGAAATTTAAGGTTCACCATGAAGTTTTTTATTTGCACTTGCTCTATTTCCCTGGTATGGGTATTCACTGCTATAAATTTCTGTTAGGAATACTTTCTTTGTGTCCCACAAGTTCCAGTACCCATTATACTGTCATTATCATTTAATTGTAGAAACTACCTAATTTCTTCAATTTCATCTGTGATCCACTGGTTGTTCAGGAGGGTGATACTAAATTTCCATGTGTTTATGAAGTTCTTGCTATTTCTTCTGCCACTGATTTCCAGTTTCACTGCATTATGTTCTGATAATGTGTATAGAATTATTTCAATTCCTTTGCATTTACTTCAGCATGTTCTATGAGCTACTATATGGTCTAGTTTGGAGAATGTCCCATGTGCAGCTGAGAAGAATATGTATTCTGATGTTGTGGAGTGGAACACTCTGTAGACATCTACTAAGTCCATTTGTTCAAAAGTTTGGTTCAGTTCTAATATTCTTTGATTTTTTTGTGCAGTTTATCTATTAGTGACTGGAGAGATATTGAGATCCCTCAATACAATTGCATTAGTGCTTACTTAATTTCTCATGTCCATTAATATTTGTTTTATATAGCTTGGTGTACTAGTATTTGTTGCATATATATTTATGATTATTATCTCTTACTTTTGGATTGTTCCATTTACAAATATAGTGATCTTTGTCTCTCTTATCGGTCTTGGCTTGAAATTCACTTCGTCTGCAAACAGAGAAGCCACTCCTGCTTTTTTCTAAGTTCCTGTGGCATGGAGTATTATTTCCATCCTTTGACTTTTAGTCTATGAATTTCTGTGGAGGACCACCTGAGCAGCTCTCCTTGAAAGAAGAGTGATCATCTCCATTTTGGCTGAACCTAACCCTATTTCCTCATATTGATATGTACAGAGCTGGCCAGGATTTTTCCTTACCCCTTCAATTGGCTTTAAACAATGCATACTGGTCTAGCTGAGGTGCTAGTGGTAGTCTTTGAAGATGGCACTGTGTTTCCCTGATAAGCCACACCTGCTCCTTAATAAGAGCCAGGTCAAAACTGGATGAAGAGCCAGTGCGCCACACCGTTGGCTGGGATTGAGACTCAAGGTGAGAGGCTATGACTTCCTGGGGCCTGAAAGATTACACATCAGAGTAGAAGCACTAGACTCTCATTTTTTTAAGATACTATCTCAAGAGCATAATGTAAATTATTTTCTCTGCACATCCTTCTCTCCTGCATGACAGAGTTAAATGCTGGCCACCTACCTACCAGCTCTCAGGTCTCAGCTACTTCTCACAATTCTCAGTCATTCTTCCTCGTCACCCCCTCTTGACTGAATAAAACCCAGGTGTGGGCCTGGGTCAGCCTCTTTGTCCCAGAAAGCTATCTACCTGGCTGGACTTAGGACCTCTTGGCTCCCCATAATTATAAACATGCTTTAGTGTCTTTATTTTCTCCATGGGTTGCGCTGGGAGTGGTAGATTGGAATTAACTTGGTGGAATCCCAATAACATTATTTTTGAGATTACAAATACAGACTTCTTGGACTGAGAGGAGGGCCAGGAGGGGCTTCCTAAAAATTTCTTTTTTAATTAAATGTGCTTTTATATGCAGCATATTGTTGGATCTTCCTTCTGCCAGTCTGTGTCTTCTGACTGGTGAATTGAGACCATTAATACTGAAGATTATAACTGATGACTCATCCATGTCATGTTATTTTCCTGTTGTTGGCTTCCCTTAGGGGCTAAATTCCTAACCACTGATGCAAAACATCTGATGTATTCGGCAACCAAAAAATTAGCATGCCTGTATCCACTAAAAGTTCACTTGTGGACCATGAATCTGAATATAATTTCACATGTCAAAAATATTATATTTACAGTGATTTTGTAAATGAAAACACTCTTAAAAATGGAAAATCTTTATAACTTCAGATTTGGTGATGATTTTTTGGGGTACTGCACCCCAAAATAAGACAATAAGAGGAAAAAATATAAACTACACTCAATCAGCTGCTTGTTACAGAGTGAAAAAACCGACAGATGGAAAACTCCATTTACAAATCATGTATCTGATAAGGCATTAATATTCAGAATACATAAAAAGTCTCTAAACAACAAAACCCCAGTCCAAAAATAAGCAAAGGAACTTTAACAGTGTATTTCTCCACTGAACATATACAATTAATGAAGACACTCATAAAGACATATTAGTCATTAGGGAAATGTAAATCAAAACCACAATGAGATATACTTTACGAAATAGCTAGAATTTTTAAAAAAAATGTTAGTGAGGAAGTAAGAAATAGAAGCTCTTGTGCACTGCTGGTGGGAATGCCAAATAGTACAGCCTTAGAAAGGTTTGATGGTTCTTCAAGAAGTTAAATGGAGAATTATGGTTATAACGCAGGAATCATAGTTCCAAATAGGGAGAAGGAGAGAGAGAGGGGCAAGGAGGAGAGAGGAGAACCTGAAAATGGGTGCTCAAAAATGTATAAAAATGTTTATAGCTATATTATTTATAACAGACAGAAGTAGAAACAACTCACATGTGTATCAATCTGGACAATTGAGACAGATAAACAAAATGTGGCACAGTGTGGCATATATCCACATAATTGTATGTTTCCAACAATTACAAAGGAATGAAATTCTGATATATGCTACAACATGCACAAACCCTGAAGACTTTATGCTACATGAAATAAATCAAATACAAATCACCTATTACATGAAATGTCCTGAATAGTCAAATATGTAGAGAAATAAAGTATAATCAGTAATTACTAGAGGCTGAAAGGAGAAAAGGACTGGAAGTCAATGCTCAATAGATGTAGGATAAGTTCTGAGTTAGACAGTGATAAGGGCCACCAATTAATGCATCAGTACCACTGAAATGAACACATTAAAATAACACTCTACAAATTAGTCTTATTCCAAGTAATTATTCTTATTCCAGAAAAGTGTGGTAGCTACCAAATAGACTGCATAAATGAAACTTTAGAGTAGTTCACATAATGTATAATAACATATGACTATTCCTCTTCAAAAATAAGTTTATGTACCCTGAGTTTATACCACCTATTATGAATAACCTTAAACAATTACACGATTAATGCCCAGTAAGTTGCTAACAAGAAGTCTGAGATCTGTGTGAAATAACATAGTAATTGCATGTAGGTGCATTACTGTTAAGAATTTCTAATTTTTATTATTTATTTATTTGGGTTTTTTTGAGACACATCTTATTATGTAGCTCAGGCTGGCCTCAACCTTTAAGCAATCCTCCCGTCTCAGACCTTGAGTGCTGGGATTACAGGCATACATGATCATTCCAGCTTCTAAATTTCTAATCTTTAGATTTTAATGATACCCAGAATTTAACAACTGCTGAGATTTCATTAAACAAAAAATGCTGTTTCATTTCTCAAACCATAGATTTGCCTTTGCAAGGATAAAGCTCCTGAAAAAAAAGCAGAATTCAGAGATAAAGGTTCATTAAAGTAATGGTCTACTATTTCAAAGCTAAGCTTACAACTAACCTTCTATCTAGTCTGAAGCTTTATTGATGATTTTAATTCATAATTATTTTCTTTTCTATTACTCCTAAGTTTATTTATATGATGGTTCACTTCTAATGCATTTCTCATCTGTTAATTTAGTACAATTCAACATTTTGGCAGATACTGCCTTATCACTAGAAGTTTTGTATATAGTTCTTCTCTATCTCCATGAATAGTAAGCTACTCAGCCAGGTGTGGTAGTGCACACCTGTAAACCCAGCACTCAGCAGGCTGAGGCAGGAGACTCTGAAAGTCTGAGACCAGCCTGGGCAAAAAAAGTGAGCTCAAGCCTGGCCTGAACTGCATAAAAAGACCCTATCTCGAAAAGACACCCCCCCCAAAAAAAGTAAGCTACACAAGGACAGAGATTTTTTTAGTCAGTAGCCCTAGTATATAAAAGGTAACACATAATTTCTAAGTTTTATATGTGCCTTTTAAAAATTGCAATCATGTTTTATTTAGAATGAAAGGTCATAAGACATCATTCTGACATCAAATGATGACAAAAATCCATGAAAATACAGTTTGAAAAATTAATGGATACAAATATTCAGAGTTTTTTTCTGTGTATAACATTATTATAATTCTTCTATAGCCAATTTATTGCTACAAATTATACTACAATTTATAGTCTCGTCTAATTTACCCTACATTATCTAAAACAATTATTATTTTTTTTTCTTTTTGTGGAACTGGGGATTGAACTCAGGCCCTTGCGCTTGCCAGGGAAGCAC
>NDGN011309777.1:0-10961 GCA_002564285.1 Tympanoctomys barrerae
TTTTTTTTTTTTTTTTTGCAGAACCGGGGATTGAACTCTGGCCCTTGTGCTTGCCAGGTAAGCCCTTATTCCACTGAGCCATCTCCCCGGCCCCTGTTGTTGCTCTCTATGTGGAACTGTGAAGTGGGTATTGAACACAGGGCCTCATCTATGTCAGAAAAATGCTGCACCACTGATCTAATACTCCAAGCCCCATATATGGTTTATAAAGGGTCACATGATTCCTTTGAATATTTCTACAATTCATATAATTACTCCAGTAGTAAAATATTATTCCTTCAAGCTGTTTCAAAGAAGTTTTGTAAGCATGGTTATGGATATTACATTTTCCACCTTCAGATTATTCACAAAATACAGTGTCTTGAAAGAATATTTAGGAGATGGCTCAGTGGAATAAGCACTTCCCTGGTAAGCGCAAGGGTCTGAGTTCAATCCCTGGTTCCGCCAAAGAAAAAAAAAAGAAAGAATATTTACATATCTAAGGGGAGAACTGCTTCGTGACACTCAATACATGTCATAAAATTCCACATTATAGGGTTTTTTTGTTTTTTTTTCCCCAAGGATTGAACTCAGGACCTTGAGTTTGCCAGGCAAGCACTTAAGCTAACTGAGCTATCTCTCTGGCCCTTCATCATAGTATTTTAAAGCAAACTTTTAGGCATTTTCTTCAAGCAAAACATTTTGCTAGATTTGAAGCAAAAGTGATTAAGTTTAAAGTACAGCTTATGAAATTCATTAGGAAAAATAAGACATGCATGAAGAAATGACCATATCAATTACAGAAATGGAGAGAACAACAAATATGTTTCTATTTAGCACAGGAGGGTGAAAAATTAGAGTTTTCAGGTCACTGTTCATTTTGGATGAATTGGCATGGAAGGATATCCAGGCTGGTCCCCAATGTTGTTCAAAAGCAAGTGGAGCATTGCAAGGAACTTTCTTGACTGAAAAGCACAGGTGAGTGTGTTTAACACAGCAAACTTCCACAGGGAGCTCCTTATTAGTAGTGAAAGATCCTCTTGGTGTGACACGACAGGGCTGTACTCCTTCAGCCCCTAGCCAGCCCTTTCTCCTTTCTTTCAGGCTCCTCGTCCGCTAGCTATGCCTCTGAGAACGTTTTCTCCCAGTGATCTCCCTGCTCTTTCCTTCCTCTCTGTTCCTGCTACGGGTTGTATCCCCTGGTTTTGCTCTAGCCGCTCCTTCCTGCCTACAATCTCCTAATCTCGACTTGCAGGTATCAGTTCACTGTGTTCTCATTTAACACATTTCCAACTGCTTGCACCAGCATTTAAAATCTAGCGTGGTGAAAACCAAACTATGTCTTATGTTTTCTAGACCGTGTGAAAGGATCGCAATTGATAGTACATTATCTTTAAGGTCTCCTTCATCCTCATATTTCCCACTAATTCTGTTTCCAATCTGACTCCTGTGTCACAGAGACTCCCAGTGCCCTCATATTGTGGCCAGCAGACTGTCAGCTAGTCTACTTCAAGGACTCCTATCTGATTTCCTTGCCTCTAGCTTCATCCTCCTGCTTTACGCTATCACCAATTTTCTTCCTAGAACATAGAGTAGATTATGACACCTGTCCACTGGAAGTGTTTTCATAGCCCGAGTTGGCTGATGGAGTTGATCCCAAGCACTTATGAGTCTGCCCTGGTTGTTTATGATTTTAACACAATCTACTGTCTTCATTCCTCGCAGCGCAACCCTCTGTACACAGATTGGACTATATGCAGCAAAAGCAGACATGAGTTAACACCTAACCACTTTATTCATGTGGTTTCCCCTGAATTTAACTCTCTTATGCCTTGAACCACTGAAATCTTATACTCTTATTATGGCTGGCCAATTTGTCACTCCTAAATGTCTTTCCAGATTTGTTAACTGCCTGTATTTTAAAGCACAATGCAGTTAATTTGCATTTACATGTGTATAGCTGGAACGTCTTCTTTCTGAAAGCCAAGTTAGTATGTTCACACGTGCTTAAACTTTCTCATCTCTCTGGTTAAAGGACAAGTTTCTTCCTGGCAGTCAGACCTCCTGTTAAACCTAAATACCATTAGGATTAAGCAGAATCCTCATATAACAGGTGGAAAGGAAGAAGGAAAGAAAGATCAAGAACTCTAATCTCTTGATTAATAATTAGCAATAAAAAAGTCAGAAATAATAGTGTATAGAACATTTAAACTCATTAGTAAAAATATGGTACCAAGCATTCGCATTCTTGTTCTAAATTTTTCCTTTTCCATCCCAGGCTACTATGTAGGTTTACAGTGAGAGTTCAGAGTAGAATTCTTACAGGTCACAAGGATCCTCAGTTACAAGCATTTGCATGAGATACTGACTGGTGTCTTGGCACCCTGTGGTTTATCCTGGCCTGAAAATAATCTGAGGTAGGCTAGGGAAGAGAGAGGAAAAGGAATTCATAACCAGCCCTGCAGCTTTATTTATCATTCATCCTGGGAAAGTACTGAGTTAAATAAAGGAAAATAAGAAAGCCAAGTTATTTAAAGAACAGGAGCTGAAATTCCAGAAGCATAAACTAACATTTCTAAATAAAAAAAAGAGTATGGAACTTAAGACTTAAAAAAAGTAGATGCCATATCTTAAGAAAACTGAATTTTAAATTAATAGATCAGCCAGCTCTATGTATTGTGACTCAAGGTTATTCCCGAGACCTGATTTGTCCCTCACGTCATTAAACGACACTGGATTTTTTTCCACTGGCATAGTACAGGAGGAATAACGATACTATCCACTTTTTCCTAAGCGTATTAAAGTAAACACATTAAGTGACAAGGATAAATTGTCAGAGCCTATCACAGCCAGACCTTCTTGTCATTCATCAACTGCATTTGCATGAAATTTAGTTTTACCTCTTTAAAAGCTTTGTAGCATTGGATTAGATGTACAGCAAAAATAAAACAGCTAGTACATAATAAAGGTGGTGTTGAAACCTGACTTACATTTGATAAATTAAAATGAGATGGACAACAAGAAAATACAGGCATGGCTTTCCCTGAGATGTTCTGATTAGGGATGTTTTCCTCAGTATTTTTATTGAGATGGACTGCTAAACAATTGATTGACCAAGATTAAGTAAATTGGAGTCATTCTGGAAAAATGATAAATTTCTACCATTTACTGACTGGAATTTAATGAATGCCTTTGCTAATAAAGGCCTGCTGCTATTGGTAAATACCCGATCTAACACAAACAAGGTAGCTACAAAGCTGAATCCCATGCAGAATACAATGTATAAACTAACTTGAAAGATAATAAACTCTTTTTCCAAGCACAATACAATGCCAAGTAGTTAGGGTACCAAGTAGGAGCACTGGCTCCGTAAGACTGCAGGCTGGTAGTCAAATCTTGCCTGTGAATGGTAGTTTCCTCCCTGGCAGAACGAGGGGGATGATATCTGTATCGGTGCGTAGGTACAATAGATGCTTGAGAGGAAAAGAAACTGTTCAAAGGGCAGGAACAACTGGGATGGGGGAAAGGAGAAAAGACAGACGGGGGCAAGCTATATGTATATACACAGAATAGCTGGGATAGCTGAGCTGCCGATTTCTACTGGTCTATTGAAAGGACAGTCAATGCTTAATTTTTTTATTATTATTTTTAAATTTTTTGTCCAACCTGGCATATTTATGTCTGATAATCTGGACAACTAATTTGAAGACAACATTATGCAATGTAACAACCACTGTTGAATTCCTATCATTTTGTTTAGTGAAATTCTGTATCATTTATTTTTCTATGTTTTATTCTCTTTAAAAAATAAAACAGAATAATAGAGAAAACAATTATGCACTAAGCTTAGTCTCAGACAAAGAATATGCTCTTACTAAAGGTGTTTTTCATTTACATTATTATCATTCATGAAGGGAACAGTAGAAACACCGGTTCTGACTTCATTTTCTCCAGATCATTCGGAGAATAACCTAGAGAAAACACACTCCTGGAGATACAGTGCTTCACTGCACTTAATATTTTTGATTCATTTCATGTCCCATTTAAAAATTCCCAGGCTTAGAGACTGGGGTTCAATCCCAGCATGCCATGGGGGCCCCGCCCCCAGGGTGCACTGAGACAGCAATTGAGACTGGGTGTGGGAGTGCACCTATAATCCAGTGTTTAGGAGGCTGAAAACTGGAGGATCACTACGAGTCCAATCTGTGTAGTGAGACCCTGTACACCCTGTGCTAAAATAAATAAAATAAAATAAATAAATATAAAAATGTATATACCTGCACAGCAAAGGAATCTCTTTCCTAAAACAAATGAAGGGTATCTTACACATCAATGTAATTTCATGTGTACGAGACAGAATGATTGAGACAGATTTCATTCTCCACAGAATGAGACCAATTTTGCCTTAAAAGCCCAATTATTTTCTTTAGGTTGTTATTCTAAAATATTTTTATGGTGGCTTTTCTGATTAGAGAAGCACTAAAGGATTTCTTTAGTAGCCTGGTAAAGCTAGAAATATTTCATTCCCAAACTTTCTATCTATTTCTAAGTGTCAAGGCTGGGTCTCCGGAATTGGCTTTGCAGCGTCACATGCAATTGGCTACTTCAGGAAATGCTTTTAGAGGCTGGCAAAGAGCTCTGTTTCTCATTAAGAGGCCTTGAACTTTGGACTGTAAGTCTTGACTCTGAATTCACCTCTCACTTTGCTTACATGACTCAATTCAAGCAGCAAAACAAATCTCCTCTCTGTCCAACACGCGTGTGCTTCTCCCTTAGGGTCTTTCGTCAGCTGAGTCCACTTTAATGAAAAGATTGCAACTTTTCCTAAATTTTCTTATCCTTCCCCTTTTCTTAATGTTATGTGTGAGCAGCATGCCTTGGAACCAGCAGAGAAAAAAGTCAGGCAAGTCAAAAGTGAAAACATAATTCTCTACCACGCTTGCAAAAGAAAGCAGAGTTGCCTTAAATCCAAAGGTCAAATACACACAGGCTTTCTTATGGGAAAGAAATGTCAAAACCTGTTTAAAAGTCTTCTCAAGTGAGTTTACAGTCCCACACTACCAAAATTAACCATGTTTGACTCATTCTGATATTTTTACAAGTTAGATTGATTAGCTTTTCCAGGGTTATCAGTTATCAGATAAACAGAGCAATGTATTTTACATAAATTCTTTTGACCCAAATGGCAAGCTGTGGTACAGAATCCTTAAAAGTTTCTTTTAGGATTTCTCCCAGTTTTTCATAGACAGAAAAGGCAAATCAGGCACTCTGATTAGTGATTACAGCTCTTCACAATGCACAAGCTAAAACAAGTACAGACTCTTCTCTCTAACTCTTCTTTCTGATGCTGAATTATGCCAGGATAGGACTTTCCAATTGGATTAAAGCTTGATGGGGATGGATGGCAAATTGTGGGGTGGGGGAATGCTCTCATCAAAGATACTTGTATACTCAGAAATCTCTTTTATTCCTGAGCCACATCACAGTGGTGAGGGGCGACTGAAATCTAATTTAAGGCTCATGTCTCCCACTTAGCATATTCTGGTTTGTTAACACACCTATATGCATTAGTGTTTTTATATCTTCTAAATATTTTAAAGAACAATGAAAGCTTCATTTCAAGGGCTTTCCTTATTAACATTTCAACCTATGGGAAACCTTGTCCCCTATTAGTTTGCAGTCAATAATCTTTACATGAAAGTGTCAGTATACATGAGCATGGATATTTGCATTTTTTAATGCTGTCACCAACATCTTCATAGACGCAGAATATCAACGTTCTTTTAAAAAATGAGCGTTAGAGATGATGCAATTGCATTTTGTGGGAAGTAAATAAAATTGGTGTTCAGAAAGGTCAGCAATGTCTCCTAAGCTCTAGAGCAATGTGTGTCATAGATGGAACTACCATATATTAAATACTATATTAGGCATTTGAGGGCACTTAGTCCACTCCAGCATTCTCAACAATTTAATGTAATAGGAATTTTTAATTCAGTTTTTTTCCTGCAGAATTTAAATACTTAAATGCAGTTAAACAACATATATCTGGATAATGACAACATTTTTATAGCCATTATGCATATTTATGAAATCATACTAGAAAATGAAATTGATGAAGACAATTTACCTTGTAAGATATATTATACATGCATTAAAATTCTTATACGCTGATTTTGAATGAAAAAAGCATTATATGTGATTGTACTATGGAGAAAGATAAATTACTCCTGCAATAAACTCTAAGGACAGGAATCAGTCTAAGAAAGATGCCTTTAAAATTTCCCCCAAATAATTTTTATTCATCCAAAAATATTATTAATCAAAGTTGAAGGATATAGTGACACAATTCTTTTTTTTTTTTTTTTTTTTTNTGTATTTAGTATGGGGCCTACAGAGTCTCACTACACAGATCAGACTTCTAGTGATTCTCCTGTTTTCAGCCTCCCAAGCGCTGGGATTACAGCTGCGCACCACCACACCCAGCCTCAATTGCTTTCTCAGTGAGCCCTGAGGGCGGGACTGACAGGGCACTCTTGGGATAACGTAATCCTTAAAGTACTGATTAAATGATGTCTGTGTCCAGGCATGGAATGCCATATGGCCAAGAGAAAGATCTGGTCTGTATGGTGACATTTAAGACACATCCAATAAGAAGATGTCCTGAAGCAGTTCTGCAGCCACGCAGCTAATCCCTCAGCTTGTTGGGGAACAGGGAGGCATGGGGAGCTCTTCGTTTCATTGGCCACCGTGCCGCTGCTCTGTCTCCCCCTGCCTGGTAGCAGGGCCTTCAGTAAGAACTGTCAATTGCTCCTTTAAACAACAGTCCTGCTGTTACCAACTCATGGATTTCAACTGCCAGAGCAGTCCAGAGCAGTTTTATGAGCAGTCATGTTTTGAAACCTAAATGAGTTTCCTACTAAGACAGATGGGCAGGCAGATAGATAAATCGTTATCAATAGATAGGTACAATACAGATATGTAATGTCTATGTCTTCATCATCTTGCTAGCGGCCTTAATTTCTGTTATTTTACAACAAGAAGCTTTTTTTTTTTTTTTTTTTTTGCAGAACCAGGGATTGAACTCAGGCCCTTGAGCTTGCCAGGGAAGCACTTATTCCACTGAGGCATCTCCCCGGCCCTATTTCTGCTATTTTAGATATGTCAATGATATAAATGCAAAACAACTAGACACAGGCACACAAAGTATAGCAACCTGTTCATATATTTTTCTAAATCTTTATAATATGGAAGCACAAATAGCCATTGAAATAACAGGCATCTACTATATATTTGATTTATTTCAAATTCAGATATAGTTTCAACTGGAAAGGAAATTTCTTGTAATTAAGAACAAGTGGTAGGGCTGGCCAAATAGCTCATCAGATTAAAGTGCCTGCAAGCAGTCCCAGGGGCCCAGGGTTCAATCATCTAGCCTTCTGGGCCATCCCCGCCCCTGGGGCACCCTAAAACAGCACTTGAGACTGGGCATGGTGGCGTGTGCCTGTGATTCCAGCTCTTGGAAAGGTATAAATTGGCAGATCACTACGAGTCCAATCTAGTAGTTAGACCCTGAATCCCCTGTAGACTCTTTCCTAAAATAAAAAAAAAAAAAAACAAGTGGTTGGCTTCCAACTATGCCTAAAATTACACTATGTTATCTACTCAAGCCGTGAAGAACACGTTTCATAAACAAGAAATGAGAGTAAGAACAGTTGAGTTCATAAGCTAACATTTTTAAGACATATGAGAAACTTTGTTTTCTTTACATGTATTTTTTTTTAAATCAACTAAATAATTTAAACGCATCTTCTCTCTAGACTTACAATTGTGATAGCTCTAAAAGAGGAACAAAGATGGATATTTTCTATGGCCACAAAGCCAGCACAGAAGCAAACTACAGAGCCCGCAGAACCGACAACAGGGGGAAATAAAGGAATTCACGTCTCAACAGGAAGTGAATGTATTTTTGAGGTTCTGCCTCTTTCGTAATTACTTGTTTCTAATAGATTCTCTTCAAGTCTGATCTTGTTTCCATTGATAGAATGGGACTAGAGCAAAGAAAGCCCATCTCCCATCTCCAGAATGACTTTGGTCTTTCACTTTGGGTAGAGCTGCAGATATTTATGGGCATCCTTAATACACCAACTATCATTATTTCCTTGCGATTATCCCCTGACATATCTCCTTCACTTGAAGGAATGTTTATACCTCACTATACTGGTGCTTGGCATTTCATACACTCAAATGACTAAACAACTAAATACTTAGCCAAAGCAACAAAGGACTTGCAGTGCAAAGTGATGTCCACTAAGAAAAACCTCCGATTACCTCATACCCAGTTCTGAGTAACCCAGAAAGGTCTAAAATAACCCAGAGGATTCATCAAAATTACAAATAATTTTATTTAACTATAGATCTCCTTTCTGAAAAATAGCTTCCTATCCCTTAGGGAGGTTATCTAAACTGGCCTGTACCCCTGGGACTCCTCCTGCTCCTGGGTGGGCTCTACTTCTGGAGAGGGGATCACAGTCAAGGGCTTGTAGGTTCCCTTGTACTCATCAAAAACACAGCTATCCCGCTAGCATGTTCCATTTTAGGAAAGCTTTTTATTTCTGTTTCTTGTTAATAGAAAATAAAATCCATGGAAAAATCATGGGCAGTAGTGTCTGTAGTGTTTTAGGGTTTTGCCTGGGGAGTAAACGCAATACACATTTTATCAGATTATTTTACAATGATTCACCCAAAGCATCACATACAAAGAGTGCAGGAAAATGTTCCACATACAAAAGACCAAAGAATCCAGCTGAGGACCTCGACCCTAACATCCTGCATGACTCCAGCTGAAAATCTAGGGCCGATAACAATACTCACCACAAGTAAAACTGGAGGCCTAAAGCCCAGGACCATGTCTTGTGCAGGCCTGCTTCATAGATGTGGACTGGGAAGGCCCAAAGGTCAGTGGTGGAAGCTAGAAAGCCTGTGTTAGCAGGGTGAAGGGTCTGCACTAGCAGGCTGAGGGATCTGCACTGAAGCCAGGAAGTGACACACACGATAAGAACCAGAGCTTCCCCCCAAAGTACCAGTCTTCCTCAGCAAGAGTGAGGCCCTGAAATTCTCCAACAATGATGAAAGCTGAGTTCCCATCAGGGAACCAATGTGACAATTTTCTCCAGGACACTGAGCTGTGCACCACCTTCCCCTCCAGAGCCAGGAAGTGATGCTCAAAGTGAGGACCAGAGTCTCTACAAAATAAACCTCAGCCATCTTCAGTGACAATGAAGCCCTGTCCTCTTCTTCTGATGCGGACAGCCAAGTTCACCAGGGAAGCCAGCATGACAAGGTCACTCAGCAGAACAGCCAAAGAGAACCAGAGGCTTCCAAGAGTTCCCACAGCTTCTCCAAACAGCTTCCCTAACAGCCTCACCCAGCTCTTCTCCATTTCTGCCTCTTATGATGCCAGCAGCAACCCTCAGGAGGGCCTCCCACACCGAGCACCACACTAGTTCAGTTTGGTTGGGTGTAGCAAGTTGACCACCAGTTGATAGTCCACCACAGTGCCAGAGATGTGAGTTGGAATCTCAGATATGCCATTTTTAATCACTTAATAAGCAATAGTGAACATGCCACAATTTGCGCCTGGTACAGTGTGTACCAAAAATATTCAATAAACTGTGGCCTTAAAGATATAAAAAATGAATATTCATTGTAATGTGCAGAATGGAAACAATTTTTCTCTGGATAGTTAGAAGACATATGTAGTTATTTATATAGAAACATGGTCACTGTGTTAGCTTCTTAACTGGCTGGGCTTGATTTCCAGTCACTGTGCATTTTCAAACTGTAAAGTAGATTTTCTGTTCCTTTTAGTTTACTCATGAAGGGGGGGGGGATAAACTGCCTGTCTCGAGTGGTATTTTGGTATTTACATTGCAATTGCAATATTTTGTTAAGAATGAGTCTCCACAAAAAAATGCTTCATCATTAATAGCGATGTTTTGTAAATATGCTGCACCAGGCAACTTAGTAGCACTGAAAAGTTTCACTTTCTCACCTTCTATGCTCTCAGAAAGTATGTGATTTTAAAGGGATTCCAGCAATAAAGTCAGATAAAAAGGTAAGAACAGACAACAAACTACCTCCCCCATTCAACACATCCCCAACAATGCAACACTGGTTGCGAGATCTAGACAGCAGGACTCAGCAGCATTCCATATGGATTAATCTTTTACTTTTCTCAGTCTCTAGATATCTTTCCCACTGTCTCCTGAAACTTTTCTCCCTGATTTCCATTAATTTCTTTCTCTTATTAGACATATACTTGAATTCACAGTTATGCCTCTGGAAACGTGCCGATTGTTCTTCCACTGAGGGAGAAAGCCTGTTGCTTGAAATGACTGTGGGACGAAATGCAACAGGAGGCAAAGCTCCTGGCCCACGAGTCATGGGCTCTGATTCTAGGCTCATCTGTCAACTTCTTCTACAATCTCACACCCTTCTCAATGGCTTCACTAAGTATTTGGGAGTGATTTCCACCAATAAGCGAGCTGGACAACAGTGCAGATATGTTTTCCTCCGTAAGTCACAATGAAATAAGTTCCCCTCACACATTACTCATGGAGATTCTATATTTGTTGTTATTGTTTTGCTGTTGCTGCTGCTGCTGCTGCTGCTGCTGCTACTGCTGGTAGTGTTTGGGATCAAACCCAGCTACCATGTGCTACACACATGCTCTCTCATCGAGTTTTATCATGAAATCCAACTGGTGGTGATTCTTTCTTTGAAAGTATATGGTCATTGCCTTCAGTAACTGAATTTTCTACTTTCAGAAATTTCCTGTTGAGTCTTAAAATGCTATCATATACATTGAAACAATTCAATAAAATGCTACACTACCTAGATAAACCTGTAACTTAAGATATTTGAAAAAACCTATATATTATTATAAATGCTAAAATAATTAAAATGATAAATAAGAATTAAAA
>NDGN011309783.1:0-10451 GCA_002564285.1 Tympanoctomys barrerae
GTGTAAAGGTAGCTAATAATGCAGAACTAGCTAGAAAATCAATGAGAATACATAATATTATTTAAAATAATTTATTAGAAAAGCACAGCTTGTTAAAAGAAGAACATAATGTGAAAGTTAAAAAACAATATGATAGAAGAGGTGAGATGGGGAGGAAATGGAAGGGGAAAGAAGTGAGCAGCACTTACTTGAGTGCCTTAGTAACTGAGTCATTAACATAATGCAACAATTTTTTTTTTTTTTTTGCTAAGGGACAGGATCTCACTATGTTGCTCAGACTGCTGTTGAAGTCCTGGGCTCAGGTAATCCTTTCATCACAGCCTTCCCATCAACTGGGACAAGAGTTGGTGCCATCACTCTCAGCCTTACAAGAATTATTTACTGTACCTAAGCTATGCTGGAAGCAAAGGAAAGGCTATTTGCAATAAAGTAAAGTTGCTACTAGTATTAATACAATTTTGGGCACCATCTGGATGCTGGAGATACAATAGCAAATCAAAACAGAACAGACAATGCCCTTGTGAGTCTTGCATTGTAGTAGCAGGAAGCAGACTATACATATAATGAATAACAATTTATACAAAAGATTAGAATGTGATACTTACTATGGAGAACAGGAATAGAATAGAGTAGGGTAAAGTAGGATAGGGTAGGGTAGGGTAGGGTAGGGTACGGTAGGGTAGGGTAGGGTAGAGTAGAGTAGAGTAGAGTAGAGTAGAAGGGATCAAGAGTATTATATGACAGTGTTATAAATTTTATGTAAAACACTAAGCTGGATGGTTCATGGTAACATTTGAGCAAAGACCTGGAGAAAGTCAAGATGTGAGCTTTGTGGGTGAGTGAGGGAAGTGTCCAGGGCAGAGGGACAGTCAGTCCTGATGCACTGATGTTAGTGATTCTCTACGTTCCTGTCATTGGTCATATGTCCTCTCTGGCATCCCTCCCTAATTGCCTCGGCCTCTGTGACCCTCCAACCGTAGATGCCCACACTGACTGGCCACTGTCATCAGCTCTCTAGGCCCTTAGGTCATCCTTTTCAATTCAGCAATCAAAGAAACCTGCTTCTATTAGATTTTCTTTCAAAGTGGAAAATTTTTTTTTCATAGTACAAAAGTGGAACACTATCTATTTTAAATCCACAAATTTAAACAATTATGTAGAAAGGAGAATTACTTAGGAAGATGCCATGCTTCTCTTTTCTCATCATCAAATGTCATACAAACCACATTATTTCTGCTCTGTGCATATAAATTTAGCATACACATAACATGTATGTATATATCGCTTTTACAAACAAAAGTGAGGGCTGGCAAGATAGCTCAGTGGACTAAGTGCCTGCTTAGGCAAGTGCAGGGACCACATTCGATCCTTGGCACCACATGCCATGCTGCTGGCTCTGCCCCTGGGTGTGCTGAGCTGGCCACAGAGACAGGGTGTGGTGGTGCATGACTGTAATCCCAGCACTGGGGAAGTTAAAAACAGGGTGATCACTAAGAGGCTGAGCTGTGTAATGAGACCCTCTACCAAATACATAAAAAAAAGAGATTATTTTCTATGTAACCTGCTTTTTCCTTCTGATCAGTATATTGTGGTGACTTCTTCATGTCAAAAAATATACATGTAGTACATCCTTTTACTTGAGTTTTAGTATAAGAACTGGCTAGGTAAATATTTCTTACTAGTAAAATATTTGTTATTAAAAAGTTATTATTACTTAACTAATTGGAATGGAAACCCAAAATAGCAACAGCTGATCCTGCTCATGTAGGCATTATATGGAAAATCTTTCAGAAAATGTTGAAGTTGAGTCTGACAGCTGGCAAAAGCAAACTGATTTTCCCTGTAGTTTCAAACCTTTAAAGCTAGGGATCACTTTGTTTTTGCCTCCAATCCAAAAGAACACTGTGACAGTGTCCCTTCTCCCTCTCAAGAACATTCTCATTCCCCACTAAGCCTCTTAGCACTCTGCATGAGCTGGTGTTGTTTTGCCTGAAAGCCTCATGCTGGTGTTTTTCTCCAGCAGACATTTGGCTGTTGGGGCTTGTCTTCTGAGTGTGAGCTTTTGGATCCTGTGGTGATGGTGCTTCTCATCATTTGTTGCCAATTCACAGACATATAATGCTATTTAGGTCATAAATCTAGTGATGGGAGATAGCATCTAACAAGGAAATGTTAGAATTCCTCTGATCATATTAACTTTGAGCACATTTTATATTAGACCAGAAACTGCAGTCACCAATATAAGTAGGGACAACTGATAAAACAGATTTTTTATCTCAAATTATTTGTCAAAGGTAAAATCGCAATGCAATACTGGCATTAGATTGAGTTTAATATTACTTCTTCACTAAGTTTCAGTATTATGAACTGCTAATAAGGAATCATTTTGTTTGAATTAAGTACGAAGGAAGCACAGATGGTTTAATAAGGAACAGATATGGCACAGAAGTAGGTTAATAAGAAAAGAAATAATAATCGCTAAATCTGTGAAAAATATATAGATTTGGGGAAAATTAAATTTTCTAGTTGTTCATCTTGAAGGGAGAATATATATACTATTTTCTTATGATGTTGAAGTTAACAAATTAAAATATTTATCCTTCTTTATAACATCCTTAGTTTACTATAATGGTTTTAATAGAGACTATAATGGTATATATTCAGTGTATAAAATGCATTTAGCCTTCTCACTTTAAAATTCTATTTCCTTTTTTAAATGAAAGTAGTGTCATGATTCCTATTTTGTTCTATATTTTTAGTTACTTTCTAAAAATTTTATGGTTGATTTTATAAATAAGAAAAAAGTTCTCTTCCATGCTTTCAGTGAGATAATTGCTTTTTATAAAATTAAAAGGGAGAGAAAAAAGCTATGCTATTCAGAAACATGCAGAAAGCCAGAATAAAAGGCAAAATTGACTTATAATAGTCTAACCCAACTGTAAAAAAGAACTTCATAATCCCACTTTAATTCCCTTCTAAAGTCAGTAGGAAAATAAGCAGAATAAGCTTAAACTAGTTTCAAGCTTAACAAATGTAGTTACCTTTATTATTTTTCTTCATTATCTCAGTTGTAAAGATTTCTTTTACTTTTTGGCATAAAGGCTCTTTATCTATTTCAGCATTGATTTTTATTAAAATATTTTCTGGTTCTGAAAACCACTGTTCCAACAAAGGCCAGTTATCCAAGAAGCCTATAATTCTGCAAAATCAAAATATTATGTGAATACTTCATACTTATTTGAAATATTTTAGTGCATATACATTAAGCATGATTGGACAAACATAATGAGAAAATGAGGCTGCCAATACAGATGAACCTGAGGAAACAATTTGTAGAAATCTACGGGCAGTGGAACATTATTCAATTTAAAGTAAAGCAAAATTTATTTAATGTTACTAAAACATACTTTTTGAGGTGAATGAAGGAGTGGAAGAAGATCTAAAAATACTGTCAATTCAGGAAACCTTTGGTGGCCATCGAATTCTCCATTTGAAAGTCTAAGGACATCATTTGCACTAATGGTAGAGAAACTTTCAGGACTCTTCTAATGCGAGCTGTGGCCTGATTGACCCGTCACCTTTTTTCAACTTGACAGAAATCGAAAAGGCTTTTGAATAAGTACAGATGGCTCAAACTTCTCTGTTTTATGCAGAGAATTCCTAGAATGAATCTTGAATGAGTTTTGAGACTTTCTTTTTAATGGTACACATACTTACTATAGCTCAATTTACTCTTTCCTGGCTCACTTTATATTTTTGGACCTCTCACAAAATTGTCTAATTTTTCTGAATTTTCCTTCCAAAGGAAAAAAAAAAAGTGCACAAAACTGAAGTAATGCTATAATACCTCCTGTTAGATAAAACAGTAGTAGCGCTAGAACTGCTTTCTGGAATCTGTTTAGAAGTTCTAAGATCACCACTGAAATTTCCTAAGTGCATGGAAGTCCATACCATTAACTTATAAATTCATGAAACAATGAAAGGAGGGATTATCTGATTGAATTCTTTTCTCAGAATATAATTACTTGCATTCTGAATATGAAAGCTGCCACCTAAATATTTCCCCCAAGACCAAAACTATTTGGTTTTGTTTCACATGTAGAAATGTAGGATATATATATTTTTTTCTATAGCTCTGATGATTCCAAAGTCAGTTTGTTCAAATGGTAAAAGACAAGATGCAGAACATTTTGTTTAAAACTAACCTATTTTGTATGTTATCTCGTAAATTCTGATACTCATGCTTGTCTTGGTTTTCAGCAGTTCCATGTTGACCAGTATCTTTATGAGCCATTTCATGTGAAAATTCTTCACCTACAGGATGAAAATTAATGAATTTTTAAAAGTAATCAAAGTTGTTCATTACTGCTAAAATATATTAATGCAAGATACCAAATGAATATGATCCTGTCTTTCTTTGATCCATTATTACTTAAGATGTTTAATAGAGCGTTGAAAGAATCCAATTGAGGAGTGAATGTTTAAATTTTTATTGGAAATAGCAGAAATTAAGGTAAAACACATTAAAGGTGACCTGCCATTTTAACATAGGAGATTGTAGGATTGATTATTGATACAGAAAAAAATTGTAAGAGATCCTAAATTAAATTACAGGCAAGTGGATGGATAAGGGAAGAAAATAAGAGGATGATTTAACTGTAATCTTCAACCTAAAACCAACAAAGAAAGAGAAAGAACTGACCCACATTCCTTTATAGTGTGCTGAAGATAGGTCATCAAAGCCACACCATGTTCTGCTTTTAGAACCAACCAACCATACGAACGGTAGCACCTATTTCTCTTTATGGACTCTGTATGCTCAGTGCTGTACTGCTGTTCTTGTCTATGTGCACTGTAGAGTCACTATATATGATTTATGTTTCTTTTTCCCAAATTTTCACTTATAATAAATCCTCTGGCTTATATCCAGGGGACATTTTCCCAGCTTCTGTTTGGCCATACTACTGGTAGCACAGAGAATTTGTCCTTTAATTTCAGCTAACATTTGTAAAAATTTAATAAGCCTTTTATTTCAGCTATCTCTTCATGTCAAAAGTTTAACACTATGAACAAATGAGAATGAAAAAGATGGGCCGGGTCCAGGGAGATGGCTCAGTGGAATAAGCACTTCCCTGGCAAGTGCAAGGGCCTGAGTTCAATCCCGGTTCTGAAAAAAAAAAAAAGAAAAGAAAGAAAGAAAAGAAAATAGATGGGTCATTATGTATAACAAACTTGTAGAGAAAAAATTCTGTGAAGTCGAAGTAAAAAATGAAATAAGGAGTCCATAAAGTCAAACATGCTTAAAATTATTTGCAGATAATATAGTACTTTATGTTTCCTCCAAACTTTAATCTGCAAAAAGACATAAAGAAATAGACTATAAGAGACCAAAACCAAAAACAATGTCAGGATCTTTGACTGAGTCCTATTTTGGACTAGGAGTACAAAATGCAGAACCTAGGTAACTGGAAAATGTTAAGCAGGAAGAAAGTTGTACACTAGCATAAAAGGAATTAGAATTACTCAAAGGAAGAGAGTATTCAAAGAGTGAATTAATAGCGTTCATGAAAATGGATTACCCTCACTGGCTATCGTAATCAGTTGTTCCCCATCTACATTCATGATCAAATGAGATGAAATGGATTTTGAATACAGAATGATGCCTTTGGTTACTAATAAAACCCACTACGTCCAAAACCAGGAAAGAAAACCTTGAACTAGATTAAAAGGAATTAGTATGACTCAAAGCAAAAGAGTACTGAAAAGTGAATTAACACTGTTCAAGAAAATGAAGGGCCCTCACAGTATAATCAGGAGGGTTGATTGAAGAAAATTGTGGGAGATCTTCTCAGAAGATACTATCACGTACCACCTCACAGTCATTACCTTACAATTGCTAAGGACTGCAGCAAATAGACTAAATTCCTCCTCCCATGAGAGAGGGACCGGCCCCTTTTGCTTCTATCTATTTCTAGCGCTCACCTCCATGACCACTGTATTGTGTAAAGGTCCTGAATCCTTGCAATCCTACAGAGCTATATGGAGCTCTGAACCTTTTAATATTCAGGTATACAACAATATTCAGATTAGCTTTTTAAACAGCATTGAGTTCTTAATTTTCTACATCTCCTCCCCCCATTTTTAAAAATTTATGTATTTCGTACAAGGTCTCACTATGTAGCTCGTACTTATAGTGATCCTCCTGTTTTCAGCCTTCCCAGCGCTAGGATTACAGGTATGCACCATCTCTGTCACCGACTCAGTGAACCTGGGGGCAGGGCCAGTGCAGCATGGAGTCCTGGGGATCGAACTCTGGTCCCTGCACTTGCCTAAGCAGGCTCTTAGTATGCTTAGCTATCTTGCCAGCCCCCAAATTTGTTAGTGTTAATCTGTCTTTAAACTTTAGGTGCAGGGTTGAATACTGCTGCTTGCATCTCTATCTAGCAATGTCAGTTTCGGTGTCTTTTTGCTGCTACCCCCTACCCCCCACCCCCAGTAGAATATCCATCTCTTTCCCAGAGTTATGCTGTGGTAGTCATCTATGAAGGAAAATATACAATCTTGCGTACATTAATTCTCTAGTTCAAGACTCAGCTAAGCTTTCTTATGTATATCTCGCTTTTCTAGAATAAAGAGAAAAAGTGAAAAAAAAACCCACTGTCATTATATTCTTTCTCTTCTTTCAGAGATAAACTTCTTGCTACTCTCTCACCCTCTCCTCCTCATCAACCATGTGCACTTCAACCCGCTGCAGTTCCCCCTTTCGCCCCCCACTCCAGTGCAACCGCTCACTGCTGCAGTCACTCAAAATGCAAAAGTCAATGGACTTCAGTCTTTACATGACATAATTTCTTTGTAGCAGGTACAACACAGGCAGAATGCACCATACAATTAAGTGTTTACACATATTATGCTATTTTATAGTCACAGAAAAACTTGTAATGTAGGATGGAAATTCTTTAATTTGTCTCAAATTATAAGGTAGTGAAGAGGTTGCATTCCAGTTAGTATGACTCCAATCTTTGGACTTTTTTGAATTCCTTTTATATTCTTAATTCAAATATATCTGTTCAAGTACAGAATATGTGTGAATTTGCAGCTTGGTGGCTTCATAAGCTGAAGAATCAAAAGGCAGATAAAATAACATTATCAGCCCTAGAAGGCCCTCATATCCCTTTTCTGCTGCTATTAATCATGAACAATAAGCACCGAGCATTTGAATGCACATTTCAGTATGTCTCATCTTATTATGCTCATTGCTGCTGCTTTTCAGACTGAGCCAAGACTAGAGGCAATGGATAAACTGCCTTAGAAGCTATGTATTCTGACGGTCATTTTTCTACACTGGCTGGTCTTCCTGGGCTCCTGCCCATTGATTTTAAGTTTAGACCATTCCTCCTGGCCCAGTCCTGGATGCACTGAAGCTCGTCTCTGCAGCCCACGTGGATGTGTTCTCTTGCTTTCTTTAGGCTTCAGCCAAGCATTGTAGACAGCAGACTGCAGCTGACCCTAGAGGCAGGGTGCCCACGCAGTGTGTCCAGGCTGCTAGTGGCCTGGGAGCTAGAAGGAGCATCTTTGTCTTACAAGTCTGTCCTGTCTTCGCTTAAGAGACACTATTCTCTGTGGCTCTCCCCCTGCCTACCTGCTCCTTGTACACATGCTTCCTTTGCTTTCCCCATGGGATTCTCATGTCTTTAGGTGCCATCATGGGCCATTTATTCATCCATGATTCCTAGATGATTTTTCTTGACATAAAATCCTTAGCAGTGCTTTTGATATCTGGAATCCTTTATAGAATTATTTTTTGAAAACCTTGAGCAAATTTCCTAAGGCTTTTGTAAAGGTGTGATAAGTTTTAAACATCTTTTTCACTTAAATGTCTGTGTGTACACTAAAGCAACTTGTCATGTGACTGATCTGTTTTCTAGATGGCCTTAGATTGGCAATACTCTTGGCCAATCCTCAGCTACTCTCTGAACATGAACAGGAAATTAGATGAATCAGCAGAATCATTATTATCATCAACATGACCCCTACTTCCTTTGACAGAGAGAAATAACTTCTCCTTTTTTTTTTTTTCAGAACTGAGGATTGAACTCAGGCCCCTGCGCTTGCCAGGCCAGTGCTTATTCTACTGAGCTATCTGCCTGGCCCCCTTATTTTTAATATGATGGACAACATCTAGCTTAAACTTCTAGGCTCAACAGCTGAGGTAATATCTAAACATCCTAGCATTTTATTTAAGCAAATATTGAAAACAAGAGTCTGATCATGCAAACTCAAAATGAGACTGGTGTGTCCTTGATAAGTCCAGCACCTGTGTTGTAAGCCAAGCATCTCAATCTACAAATAAAGCATTGGTCTAGATGCTCTCTTAGGTCTCTCTTAGCTCTGAATATCATATTAGTAGTAACAGCTGTAAAATAAAAAGTACGAATGTTATTCTTAAAGGGTAGCATTTTTAAAACTCTAAAAGACACTCAAGCAATTGTAAAATGAGCAAAGACACCATTTAACACCTCGATTAATGAGGGAACTGGTAACATGGTACAACAAAGCCAAATGAGAATTTCCACAATAGAAACACTGACATTACAGCAGTGCTGTAACTGATATTAATATATGAAAAATTGATTATTTTCCACAGAGTATTGGGATATTTGAAATGCTTTGTTTTCTATGGTGTAGAAATTGCCTCAATTGGACAAAAGTTCATTTTATGTTTCTATAGACAAGAAGTATTTGATGATTATCAATTTACTATAATTTGTGGAATTATAAAGCAGATAAGCCAAATTCAGTAAAGGCATAGACCCCAATAGAATCAGATGCCTGCAGATGTCTAGTAGAAAATACAAATTGTTTTCTGAGAGGATATCCAGGAATATTCTGCTCATTTCACAGTCTCCACATTGTTTCCTGATGTATACACTGTGGGTTTATCATGTGCCAGATACAGCTGTCATGTTCAACTCTAATTTCATTTAACATGTATAGCAGCTAAATGGGCCATTCTATCATATATGCTATGAAACAGATTTAAAACAATAGGTTGACATCAGATGGTTTCTTGAGCCCAAGAATTTGAATCAAGTCTGGGCCACAAGGCAAATTCTTATCTAAAAAATTCCCAAGCTCAGGGTCAGCAAGATAGCTCAGCAAACTAAGCACCTGCTTATGCAAGTGCAAGGACTGGGGTTCTATCCCTGGCACCACATGCTGTGCCAGCACTGCCCCTGGGTGCACTGAGCTGGCAACTGAGTCCAGGCATGGTTGTGCATGCCTGTGACCCCTGTGCTGGGGAGGCTGAAAATAGGAAGATCGCTAGGAGTCCAAGCTGTGTAGTGAGATCCTGTACCAAATATATGAAATACGTAAGTAAATAATTCCCAAGTTCAAATACAACCATAAGTAGAAAAGTTAAGGTTCAAGAATATGTAATTTTATCCGTAAGTATTTACTTTGCAAGGAGTAACATTTTTGTTTTAAAGAGAGAAAAGTTAAATAAACCATAAATTTTGGCAAAAAATTCAATTCCACTATGTGAGGACTTCAGCCAAATTATATATCTGCTTCTAACTTAATACACAGTCCAAGAGAGGATACCAAATCTCTGCATATAGCACAGACATGGGTTATGGTCTTTACCAGGATGACTCACGAAGAAGCACAGATAGTCACAACAGAGTCTCAAAAGGGGATCTCTGGCCGGGGGCTACCAGCGTGAAGCAGTAAGCAATGTGTCCAGCTAGGTAATTCACTGAAAGGCTGAAATGGATTTTCTTTTACAATTGTAAACAGAAATATTCACTGATTCCATCAAGGAAAAATAGTTTTGGTGTAACCAAGAGCTTACCCATGATATTATTCATACGATTCAGTAGGCAAGTATCTGAAATATCTAGTAACAGAACAAAATCCAATGCAGAAGAGGGAGGAGGTATTTCTTTTGTTGCTGTAGGATCTACAGCCAATGTGGATGCTTGTGTTTTCTTTGCCTCCATCTCTATGAGGTTTCTATTGCGACCAGTGAGAGCTTCCTCCAGGAGCTGGGCTTGGTTTAATGTCATTGGAAACCCATCAAGGATCCAGCCTTGATCCGCAGGAATCTCACTGAAGGGACACAGAACAAGCCATTAACAGTTTGATAGACAAAAGTATCTTAACAGTAACACAATAAATCTTATGTTTATCTTTCTTTTAAATCAAAAATAACTTCCTCTTATATGGATTTCAGTACTGCAATGATCAGGTTCACTAATGTGCTAAAATCACACCCTCTCTCCCTTTCTGTGGGCTTCCGCTGCCTTCTAAATTATTCCAGAAGCCTTAATTAACATGGTGTCAAAACTTAACTAGCTACAACATATTTGTTCAGGATCAATTTCTCACAAATGTGAATGTTTACTTCAAAAGAGAGAGAGAAAGAGAGAGAGAGACAGACAGACAGA
>NDGN011309802.1:0-13146 GCA_002564285.1 Tympanoctomys barrerae
TAATGTGATGTCAATAGATCAAGGGTCCTTCTTCTCATTTATCTCCCCAGGTTGTGCACAATATGTTCTGGCCATATGACAAGAAGCCAATATTATTATTATTTTAAAAGTAACTAACCTATACTCACTTATAATTGTTACCCTTTCAGAACTCTACTTTTAAACAAGTGATAGTTCCCAAAAATAAACTTCTGAATATATTTTATAAAACATAAGAACAATAATATAAACCATGTAATGAATAAAAAAATCAAAAATCTTACTCAGTTGTGCAATGAACTTGAGGCAGTTGCTGGCAGGTACTGGAGCTACCGCATGAGCTGTATGATAGTAAGATCACCAATGTTAAAATGTAAGAAGTGAGCTGGGGAGATGGCTGCTGGGGAGATGGCTGCTGGGGAGATGGCTCAGTGGAATAAGCACTTGACTGGCAAACACAGGGGCCTGAGTTCAATCCCTGGTTCTGCCCCCCCCCAAAAAAAGTAAGAAGTGGGTAATTGTAAGCTTCTGGCTGTCACACAAAATCTATGGAACATTTTGCCATTCAATTTAAGTTATCACTCAAACATTTTTCCAGACTTTAGCAGTAGTGAAGAACTTTTATTTTCCCATTTGAAAAATTTAGCCTATACTGTTTCTTTGCCATTTGATTATTAGGAGTCAATGTGTCTGTTTTTCCTTTAACACTCTGTGTGCCTCAAGGATTATAAATCTTGGTCCAGTGCTTTGAGGTAGCCAGTTGCTTGATTAACTTTTTTAACAACTGGTGGTAGTCAGGTAACCAGTTGCTTGATTAATTTTTTTTTATATAACTGGCGAGTGTTGAAATACTGGTGAAATCACATGCAGAATGCATGGATTTTAGTTGACTCTAAATTTTTTCTCTGACAGAATGACCTTAGATAAAAAGAGGTAAGGAGAAGCAGTAAAATCCTTTTCCTTTTAACAAAATCATGGTGGAGAAACAGTTAAGAATAATGCCTTAGGTTGGTGGGGTGATTCATGTCTCCCACAGCTGAAAGGTTACTTAATTCAGAGATGTGCTGAGTGTCTCGATCTATTCCTAGTCTCCTGATAGACAAAGGGCTCACCCACAATCTGCAATCAGCACTAGAGTTATATTCAGGCAAGGAGGCTGGTGCGTTTGTAAGCTCATCGTCAAGGATGGGGGTGGAAGCCATCAGAGCCAGGGAGGACATCATTATGGGTCCAGACTAGTAAATACAGTCCCAAAGTGTGTCAAGGAGGTTGAAAAACAAGGAGAGTCTCGTATAATCCGAGCTTCTCCATAACTCGTTTTATCACAAAGTCTTGAGGGCTTTGAGAAAATGGACTCAGGCGCTGAACAGGCTTAGAAATTCAGCATCAGGAATACAAGGCAGGATGCAGGTGATGTGACTGCAGAGAGTGGCTGCAACTGACACGGTCTCCTTGTAGCAACCTGAGAACTCTTTGTTTACTTATTGGAAATAGTTTGTATATCTATGTTATTGTTTTTTGTATATCTATGTTACTTATTAGAAATATTTTGTATATCGATGTTATTATTTTTGTATATCTATGTGAAAATATACAGTTTTGTTTTGTGATTCCTGTTTATTGGCTACCTAGCAAGGATGTACCTTTCTAATTCTTTTTTTTTTTTTTCCTCCTTTTCTGTATTTAGGACAGGGTCTACAGGGCCTACAGGGTCTCACTACGTATATTGGACTCATAGTGGTCCTCCTGTTTTCAGCCTCCCAAGAGCTGGGATTACAGGTGTGTCATCATGCCCAGTCTCAATTGCTGACTCAGCATCACGGGCGGGGTAGGCACTTCATGCTGAGGATCAAACCTGGCCGCTGCACTCTTCCTAAGTAGGCGAGTTAGTCTGCTGAGCTATCAGGCCAGACTTTTAATTCATTTAGCTTCTGTTTTTCTTACCCAGTTTATAAACTGAAATATATCTTCTTTTTTGACATCAAAATATTAATGCATATTTAATCTCTCATTACCTAATTCTTTATTTTATTTTTTTTTTTTGGCGGAATCAGGGATTGAACTCAGGCCCTTGTGCTTGCCAGGGAATCGCTTATTCCTCTGAGCCATCTCCCCGACCTCCCAAAAGTTCAGAACAATTTTTTTGGCTGGCTCAGGTTGCCTTCAGGGCAGGTTGGCAAGGCTTGAGGATATGGGGCTGGAACCACAGCGTGCTGAGCCTGACTGTTTTGTTGGCGCAATCAGTTGAACAACTGAGCTAATGGGCAGGCCCCCAGCTTAGTGCTTTCATATGCAAAAACCCTCATCAAAATACTCCCAAACTGTAGTCAGCAGAGTATCCAAAGAAGCATTTACTATGATCATTTGGGATTTATTCCAGGCATGCAAAGATGGTTCAACACATGCAAATCAATAAATGTGACTCATCATATTACTAGAATGAAAGATAATAAACATATGGACATAACAATATCCAGAAAAAAGTATTTTATAAAACTTAACATAGTTTTATGACAATATATCTCAACAGGAGATATTAAAGAAGTGATCTTCAGTGCACTAAGTGCCACATATGACTATTCATAGAAGGATCATATTTAATGGTGAAAAGTGAAAAGGCCAGGAACTAGACACTGATGCCTACTCTTACCACTTCTATTCCCCATAGTACTAGAAATGAAATGAAAATAGAAATGGAGTGAAGTTTCTTGTATTCGTCAACAAAAATCTTATATAGAGAAAATCCTGGATACTCTACCAAAAATGCTAAAGATTGGTGAATAAATTCAGTAAAAGTTGCAGGAAACAAGATCAATGTACCAAAAAATTAGCACTTGTGTATACTGACAACAAACTACTTGAAAATAAATTTTAAAATATGATTTGTAGTAGCATCAGAAATACTTAGGAATCAATTCAGCTAAAAAAATGAAAGATCCAGATGAGAAAAAATTAAACAATGGTAGAAAACTTAAAGACAAATAAATAGAAATAAATCTTTTTTGTCTTGGATTAGAGAAATTAAAATGTCAAAATGTCCATAACACCTAAAGTGTTATACAGGTTAAATAAAAATCGTTATTAAAATTTCCATATTATTAAGAGTGATACTAAAAATAATACTAAAAGATGTATACAAACCACAAAACAGCACAAATTTTGAGGAAAAAATAAAGAAAAATATGAAATACAAAACAAACAACCATCCTCACATTAAAAAATATAGGCACATTAAATAGGACAGGGAACCTAGAAATCACCCTGTGCACCTGTGGTTAATTGATCTTTGACACAAAGCTGCCAAGAATACACAGTAGAGAAAGTTCAGTTAGCAACAAATTGAATTTAAAAAGGAAAATTACCAACAAATCACACGTAAAGGCTTGCCTACCTACATGATGAAGAATGTAGTTAAAAGTTATCTCATACTTTACACAAAAAGCAACTCAAAATTGAAAGGCCTGTACATAAGGAAGGAAAGGATATAACATTTAGAAGAAAATGCAAAAAGAAACCTCCCAACCAACTGGGACAGAAGTTCTTGCATATGATCCCCAAAACATGGGCAACAAAAAATAAAATTGTATAAATTGAAAAGCTTCTTTGCAGCAAAGAAAACAATCAATGAAGTGGACAATCTGTGGAATAGGAGAAAACTTTTGTGAGCCAAACTGGTAAGAGTTTAATATCCAAAATACACAAAGAAGTCAAATTACTTAGTAGCAATAAAGGAGAGCAATTACAAAATGTACATTGGGTCTGAAGAGCTATTACCCCAGTGAAGACATACAAATAGCCAATTGCAACTCTTTGGGGAAATGGAAAATTAGAGTCATGGGGCACTAGTTCTTCACACTGTTAGAAAGGCAATAATCAAGAAAAGGAGACACATGTTCTAAGACATGTGGAGGAAGGCATCCTGCAACCACTACTGGTCAGAGTGCAAATGGCTATAGCCACTTTGGAAAAAAAAAACAAAACACATGAATGAACTCCTTCAAAATATAGTAACAGTTTACCATAAGACACAACAATCTCCCTTTTAGGTATATATCTAAAGGAAACAAAAACCATTATATTGTAGAAATATCTGCACCCACATTGTTATACATTATTCATAATTGCTCAAGAAATGAATTGATAAAGAAAAGTTATATAGTCTGTCATTTTTGACAATATGGATACAGAGAAAATAACATTGAATGAACTATGTTACAAATATGTTAGGAAAAAACAAATGTCATAAGATCTCACTTGCACACAGAATATAAAAATTCAGACTCACCTAGAGTGAAAAGATGATTACTGGAGGGTGGAGGTGTTGGGGAGAATGGAAGTGGGAGAAGGATTAGTGGTCAAAAGGTACAAGATTTCAGGTAAGGGATAGAGTTCTAGGGACCTATTACACAGCATGGTGACTACAGCTAACAGTATATTATATACTCAAAACTGCTGAAAGAGTGTTAGTAAATGTTATCAGCACAAAGAAAGACAAAAATATGGACATGTTGGACAGATTAAATTTCTCTCTCTCTCTCTCTCTCTCTCTGTCTGTCTCTCTCTCTTTCTCTCTCCCTCTCCCCCTCTCCCTTATTCCCTCCCTCCCTATCTACTATCACCTATATACCTATCTATCAATCACATTATCCCTTAATTCCTGTATGAAAATGGAAAAGAATATTAAGTTTTATAAAGTAATTTTGAGGAAGATTTGAAATAATGCAAATCCTTAATAGTTTAAACAATAACTTCGTAAATCACTCATTTTGAAAACTGATGGAATTCAAGCTTTTCTGAAAATTACCATTTCTTCATAGATAGGCTAACATTCTACATCAATATTATACCCTTATAAAACAAAGATTTTAGGTCTTTTGCAGTTTTGCATCCAGGCCAACCTATTAAGTAAACAAGGTGAATATCATCTTTATGAAATAAAGTTATTAAATAATATTAGAGTTTGTAGCATTCAAGACACCTTTTTTTCCTTCTTTTTGTGTCTTTTTGAGACAGAGTTACTATGCATTTCAGGCTGGCTTTGAAGTCACTTTGTAGCACAGACTGATCTCAAACGCGCAGCAATCCTCTTTCCTCAGCCTCCCAAGTGCTGGGGTTTCAGCTATCACTCACCAAGCTCAGTGCACTCAAAATAACTTATCTCTATGTATGAACTCAATTCTTTATGCAATTAAAATATTATGTCATTTCTTATTTGAATAACGGACAATTTTTCACTCTCCAAATTTCCAAATTATTTGTATGAACATTTCCTGGATTACTCTACTTTCTACCTTTGTGACTTTTTTCTGTCTATCCTAGGGCTTCGGGCTTTGGGTCCTTTCCAGTCTTTCCAGCTGTGACAGCTAACTGCTTGTGACAACTTATATAAGAAATGAGAACTAAATATGCTTAGCATAGTTCATATTGCGGGTAATGGAAGTTACTAAAGAAAGAAGACCCGCCCTTGGTGTGAGCGCCCCCAATACATGGGCTCATAACCTGAGTAGAATAGAAGGAATACAGAAAAAAGGCTCGCTCCTATTTCTTTGGAAGACTTCTAGCCTCCACCTTGGCCTGGGAAATTGTCTCTTGGCTCCTAGCGCAGACCCCTCAGCCTTCCATCACAGAGCTTTCATCCTCCTTATAAGGACTCACAAAGGACACTACAGTGATCTCTAGGCCTTTCCTTTTGACTGGATTTTTCTGATCTCCAGCATGCGGACACCCCTTTGGCGCTCTTCCACTGCTGATTGCAGGCAGCCAGCGTAAGCCTACTGAGCAAATCCTTACGTCGTTCTTACATTAAGTCTGTTTCTCTAGTGAGCGCTGAGTGATAGCCAAGCCCTTCAAAATTATCTCTGCATAAATTAATTTTGAAATGTTAATAATGAATCTATATTTCCACTTGTTCATCAAAAATTTATTTATTATATTTAATAAAGTACATTGCATACAGTTATTTACTGTATTTATCAAAATGCCTTTGTGTAAAGTATATATTACTCTATCTTAATGAGTGATAGAAGATATGTTACCTTTATAAGCAGTCAAACAGTGTTGACAAGAGTACAGCGCAGCCATCTTTGGGTGGCAAGCAGCGCTTTGCTTTACCGGTGCATTTCAGACTTGGATTTGTACAGTTGCAGGTCTTTTTAGTATGTTTCCGCTCAGTTGATTCTAGTATTTGCTTGTAATCATTTTTCAAACTGTTAAGGTCATTTTTAATTCTAATCCTGTCTTCCAAGGTGCTCACCCATCCTGATGATGTGCTGTACTTGGCAAACATAATGACTACCTTCTCTGGCTTGTAATCAATCACATACAGAGATGTTAAATGCACGCAGGGCCGATCCCTGTAGAACATCACCTGTTACAAGTTTAAGGGCGATAGCTCTACACTGTGTTATTTTTAAATTCAAGTGATTGCCTTATTCTTTGCACTGTGCCTTAGAGAAAGACAAATAGGTATTTCACTGAGTTAAATGAGACTAAGGAAATCCAGGGAGATGGTTCCCCATAGGTCTGTCACCTTCCTTACAGCATGTTACAGATTGTAGCGTACTGTCTTCATGTTCACTCATGAGTATAAGTTCTATTGTATTAGTAGTTTTTTCAAAATATCTGTAAATTGCCTGATATTTAGGAAATTTTAGTTTTGTTATTTGAAAAGAGTTGGCTTTAGTGATGATGCTGAGATGCTCTAATAGTTTTATTTCAACTAGAAATGATGATAAAATGAAGGCTTTCAAATTCAGGGTCTCCTACTCCGCACCTTGTTCTCCTTTCTTATCTTTCCTCCTCCATTTTCCTTCACCTCCTCCTCCTGTCTTTCTCTAAGGCACAGTATTATCTTTCAAAGTCTACCTTTATTGTTAGATTTGAGAAGAATGTAGCTAAAGAACAGAAAAGAAAGACAACACATGTTGCTTACAACAGCAATATCTGGGTTTAGGTCTGTTTTACAAAGTACAGAAGAATGCCTGTGTTCAAGGTGTTTTAAGGAAAGTCTGTGACCCTCCAGGGGGCTGTAGCTTGCAGATAACAGAATGGATGCTGTCACTTGGATTAGATGTTTCTTATTTATTTATTTATTTTTTTGTGGCTGACTCAGCCCACCCTGGGGGTGGGGCTGGTGTGGCATGAGGTGCCGGAGATTGAACCTGCGGTCCCTGTGTGCTTGTCTAAGCAGGCACTTTAGACCGCTGAGCTATCTCACTGGCCTGAGATTTCTTTTTTAGATGAGATAATAGGTTTCTCCTTTAAAGTCCTAGATGTTCTGATCTAAATTATGCTGCCAGTGATTATTCAAGTATATCACATCTGTTCCTTAATTCCTAACTTAAAAAATACTTCATATTTTTTTTTAGCTTGGTTTAGTGTTTTTAATGTTTGTCAGATTGAGCAACTAAGTCAGGGCATCAATGGCCTTTCAGGACGTTGCCACTATCCAATCTGTACTTAACAAGTCACAGTTCTTTCTTACAAAGCTATAAAATTAATCCTTTTAACATTTTCACCAAGCAATTAATGACAGTTTATTCTGCGATGACTTCTCTGAAGGTTAATAATTAATACAATTATCTTGCACTAACGAGTGTACTCAGTCATAGCTGATCAAAGTTAGGGATTTTCATGGCACGCACCTTATTAGCCTTTCAAACACTGATAGTTATAATATTTTTGAACTTATATTTTCTGGCAAATGGATTAATGCCCAGTTTAAGAAGAAAAGTGAGAATGCTTTAGATGTAAATTACAAATATTACAAAGTATCATGAAGTAGACATAAAATATTCATACTCTCATTCCACTGGAACAGGAGCTGGAACTGACAGCTCACCTTGCATATGATAGGTTTTGCAAATAAGAGCTGGTGTTAGGGTGGGAGAAGGAGCACAGGAGCCAGGCTACTGCAGAGCTTTCGAAGGAAACGCAGTTTTGTTCTATTTTTCCCCACTTCCAAGTGGGTAGAGAAAAGGCCCAGTAAGGCTGGTTAGTGGCCTAAAAGTACATTTGGAACAGGAGACTCCTGAGCACAACCAACCCTGAGAGCTGCAGACAGACAGGCAGTGCAGTTTCAGGGCCCCTCTGAGTAGGAAGGGCCTTCAATGCTTTATCCAAGGAAGCCCAGGAAAGATATCTAGCAGGAAGATGCATGCCATGGGTGAAGATGCACCAAAATTAGAGATCTCAAAATGTGCTAAGTGTCAGATGCTGTCCCTGTATATAAAGCGATGTGACCTGGCTTTGACTGCTTATTAACTCTATTTTCAATCACCCTTCGTCGTTTTACTCCTTTGTCTTATTCAGGCTGCTGCCTACCTTTCTGTAGTTCAGAAAAAACATTTGACCACTGTGTCTATGATGATCCAGTAATAAGCCTGTACTTTCAATCAGTTTTCTTTAGAGTTCCTATCACCATTTGATATCACACTAACATGTATTTTGAAATGAATGAATAAAATGTCTATAGAAGAGGAAATAAATGGCCTGGGTAAAATGCTGTAACATAAAAGGGGTAAGTCAGTCTTTCAGGGCAAAAAGCTAAAATATTAGGAGCAACAGGGGACTCCTGTCTTATCTGCAGAAGGGCATTAGGTTTCTTTTATAACCACAACATGGAAAGGAATTCAACAATGGTTTTTATTTTGCATATAGTTGTCTTGAAATTAATTGTTTAGATTACCACACGTAAGCATACAAAATTGGTCAAAAAAGTTATAAAATATTAAAAAGGATCTAGAAAAAAATAAACATTAACATCTTTCAATAGGCCAGCAGAAAACAGCTTGATAATGATTCAAGCTACCTTATGTATATACACACATATTTCTTATTCCCTGTCTTATTTCTTTCTTTTCTCTTTTCCTTCATCCCAGTCGTTCTTTCCCCTTGAAGTTTCTTTCCTTTTCACAGTATCTATTGTACCTTTCAGATTTTATTTCTTTTTTAGATTTTTACATTAACAAGACAGTATGATGTTTACACATGCAAGTGTGATTTATTTCACTTATGATTATGGCCTCTAGTTGAACCTATTTACTTATAAAAGCCTCAAATTAATCTTTCTTTATAGTTGGCAAATACTCCATTGTATAAAATACCAAATCTTTTTCATCCAATCCTCAGTTGATGAGCATTTGGGTTGTTTCCTAGTTTTAGCTATGACGGATTGTGCTGCTGTAAACACAGGTGCACGTATATTGCCGTGGTTTGATGTTTCAGTTGCACAAATGGGTTAGGAAACTATTCTCAATAAAGCAAGAGATTCAAAATGTAGACAAGTGTTTCCACACACTTCCATTTAAGCAATGCACAAATAATGAGCCTTGAAATGTGTCCTGTCTTCTCTCAAAAACTTTTTCCTTTCTTTATGTAACACATGATTGAAGCTTGTCCTCAGCCTGGTGGTCTCCTAAGGAAAAATGTTGAACTCCAAAATTTGTAGGCTAACTTACTATCCTTTGGTCATTTATACCAGAGCTGTACTACTTAGGCATGCAAATACATATATTAAAACATGATATGGATTTAATATATAGTATAATATATTTAATATCTAATATGCATAGATCTACTTAATATGGCTAAATATATTAATTTTAAAAATTTACAATAAATATATAAGCAAATATATTTAAATATATAATTAATACAGTTAGATTTATTTTACCCTTAATTTATATTAAAATGAATAGTGTGTGAATTTACAACATTGCTTTCTTTTTTCATGAATAGTAATCAAATACGAGTAGTATACACCTTCACAATAAAAACTCAAGTTGTAGTGGTACACACTTGTAGCCCCCCGGCTGTAGAAGGCTAGGCAAGAACACTTCCAAACTCAAGTCAGCCTGAACAACTTAAAGAACTGTATCATAATAAATAAATAAGTAAATAAAAAGCTGAGGATGCTCTCAATTCATTGGTGAAAATGCTTTTGGCCACCTAGTGACTAAAGGCAGAAACAGGGAAGTCATTCTACAACATTTTCTTTAGCTTTTCCCCACCTGAAATCTTTTTGTGTTTTTGATTTTATTTTATCTATATATCTTTCATATCCAGCCGCTTCTTTTTGTTTTTATTCTAATATTTTAGTTGGCCTCAAGAAAAAGAAAGAATAATCAAGCTGACCTGAAAATGAGAGAAATCGCTTCAAAGGAAAACAAAAACTATTCCTCTTAGTTTTTATATTAAAATTTATTTCAAATATTGTAAAAAAAGAGCCCTACTAAACATCTAAAATATGTTCCATCTATCTGAATTTAAAGGGTACAACAACTTATGTCAAAATAATATGTTTACTTACTCTCTCCTATCTTTTTCTATAAATATCCATTTATTGTGTTACCATAGCTATTACTCATGGTCAGGTTCCCTTCCACTGCCCACATTTAGAAAAGTATGTAGTCTGATGAGACTGGGATGAGAATTTTAAAAAAATGCCTAACAGATGTTTTATTAGAGGAGAATGAAAGTATGCAAACATGCCAATCTTTCCTTGCCCTATTTGGTTGAAATTAATAAAACTCAACACAGGTTTTCACAACATTTAAATTGCTACTTGGTCTCCTGGGATGAACATGGAAACATGATAGCAGCATTAGTTACTGTCACAGACTTCAAAATAGGTTGAACTTTACCTAGAAGTTAGAAGCAGATTCATTTTGCTTTTCAATTTAGCCTGCTCTGCAGCTATGACAAGACAAATCCTTTCAGAAAAGATATATTAAATCTGATTAAGGTTCTTGTTTTAGTTGTTATCATTCTTAGAATGGCCCAGTGGACAGCAGTACACAGATGCCTAGATAGTTACAAATAGAAATGTTTGGGAAAGGACTGTAGAATGCATTTTTATTTTTCAAATCTCTGAAAGCAAAGCTCCACATATTTTGAAAGATTTTTTTTGTTTTGATTTTTAGATGCCTTGAAGATGATATATAGAGAAATAAATTTAGTTTTTAATGTGAATCCCACAACTCTCATTTTTTTTTTACTGGAATATATTCCAAATATAAGAAGATATTGTAGATATTTAAAAATTTGTTGTTTTTCGGTGCTGACCCTTTCCTTTTGAAAATGTAAACCTTTCTTTTACTGAGTTTCATAATTTGCTTTTATTAGTATTGAAGTAGACTCTTTAAAAAGGTAGCTAGAACATCTCCATAATGTATACATTATAGTTTAAATCTAGAATATTCCAGAAAATTCTCATGTGTACAAGTTGACTGGATCACAGTCGCACCAAACTCATCACTGACTTAACCCAATAGTTGAATAAATTCAATAGCTGAGTATGCTGCTGGGAGATACGTCCTTGCTGGAGGTGGGTCCCTTGGTTAAGTGGAGATCTGGAAGGATGTATTTTTGTCCTGGCTCGCCCTTCACTTGCTGCCTCATATTTGCCAAGTGATAAGCAGCTCTGTCCTATGCCATGCTGTTGTGCCGTGCAATTTCTCCATGGAGCTGGCTGTCTATGGACTGAACCTACTGAAACTGACAGCCAAAAGAAATCTCTTCTATAAATTGCAGCTGTTTTGTATTTTGTCCCAGTGATGAGAAAGTAGCTAATACATATTTAATACCAGAAAAGTTGGGGTAGAATTGTGACTGTGCCTGACATTGCTGCAAAATCTTTGGAATTGCTTTACAGGAAAAGTTTAGAACATGTTTGGAGCAAATTAGTAAAACCCAGGTTGTTAGCCATGCTTGATAGGAGCTGGCAGTCAGAGTTCAGAAAATCAGAATGCTAACATTGTTGTGGACAGTGAAGCCCAGGAGGTTGGAAATTGCAACTTCATCACATTTGGACTAGAGGCTATGTGGATTATGCCCTGGCAGAAAATTTGTGTTCATTTCATCTATGTCCAGAGAGATTTTTGTTGGAGACTGAGGTTAGGGCTGGTGGACTAAGTAGCCATGTGAAGGAAATGTCAGGGAAGCCCAGTGTTCATACTGTGGCATGGATATTACTGGCTGCCTTTGGCCATGTGTGGTTAAAAAAAAAGCATTTTAGATGTAAACCACTACATATTTGAAGCTCTCTTCTCACCATAGTTTATCTGCGGTGTTGGACATAGAGCTATAGTATTTAATGTTTGGCCTCTGGTCTTTGGTCTTGCTTTGGTCCAATACCATTCTGTGCCCTTATCTCTTCTTTCTGAATAGGAGTATTTACCCCGTGCCATTGTATGTTGGCCATGTTTGACCTTCTTTTTCATTTTTATAGGTTTTTACAGCTAAGAGCTTGCCTTGGGTGCCAGCGTTGACTTTGAGCACAGACGTTTCAGTACAGCCAGAGCTGGCAAGATGTTGGCAGACCTTAGAGATGGACTAAGTGCATTTTGAATAATCGGATGGACAGTCAGGAGTCTTTTGGAGCTCAGTGACAGAATGTTTTCATTTAGTTTGAAGATGTCGCCCAGAGGTAATTGAAGCTTCGTGGACACTGTATTATTGGTGGATTCATCCTTTGATGAATTCAATAGCTGAATACACTGTTGGGAGGTCTGGGCCATTACAGTTGGGACCCTGTGGACATAAACTGAAAAGGTGTATTCTTTTCCCTTGCTCCTTCCATCACTGTTTGCTGTCTGGCCACTGCATAGTGATCCATTTTTCTCTGCCTTTCTGCTCTGCCATGTAGTGTCTGCCTTGGAGCCAAGCATACCCTGAGCTCACTGCAACTCTGTGCTTTGAATATTTTCTCCAAGTGACAGGAAAGTGCTTGAAATACTTCAAGAACTTTTGACCTGCAAGGTTTGTGTTGTGAAATCTGTTTTAATTCTAATGCATTTATCTTCATATTTGATTTTCTGTTTTTCTCTGACTGATTTCAGAATGCTTTTATGGGTTGTTGGCTATCTGGCAGTTTTGTAAGGATATGTCTCAAAAAATCTGAGTTTCCAGGTAACATAGTGGAGGGTAACTGTGGATAATTATGTAAGGTTTACTCTAAGGTCCCTGGGAACAGCCAAAAGAATGCTTGGTCCCCAGATAAATCCAGAACCCACACACTGAGCCAGGAATCACATTGAGAACAGTAGGCTAGGTACCCTGCCTTCCACCAGTTCTGAAGTTCTATAGCCTGATACAAAGGCAGTGTGATGGAGACCCAGTCCCAGCCCAGGTCCGGTGAGTGTGTGGGAGAGCTTCCTGCTAGCCTGC
>NDGN011309835.1:0-12185 GCA_002564285.1 Tympanoctomys barrerae
CATCCATCCACTCATCCATCCATCCACTCATCCATCCATCCACTCATCCATCCATCCACTCATTCATCCATTCACACACAAATTGCTGAGTATCTACTTTTGAGTCAAATCCCCACTGGGGCTTATGAGTTCAAAAGAAATTACTGTTCCTTTGTTCAATGAGCTAATAATTTAGATCAACTCAAATAAACCAAAAGATCTAATAAAACTTTCTAAACAGATTATATATTCTATTATACTTAGAATAAGTATTCAATTGGGGAAGTAGATCAAATGTTTGTTCAGCTTCTAAGTAGATAATTTCATCTTCATAAAAGTAAGAAGAAAAAAATCAGTAAGTAGAATCTAACTTGGATACTATGCAATTCCTTTCATGAATTTTTCTGGTTTGTCTGTGAACATGCATAGGACATTTTCTACACTTCTTAAAAGAATTCTGGAGTGTGGTGTGTGACTTGTACTATTTTTATATAATTTTCAGGAATTTATTTAAAAGAAAGAGGACCTGGGCTGGGGGTATAGCTCAGTGGTAGAAGATTTGCATTGCATATGCAAGGTCCAGGTTCAATCCCTAAAGCAACCCAAAATTAAAAAAGAAAAGAAAGAGGAAAAAAGAAAGGAAGGAAGGAAAGAAAAGAAAAAAAGAAGCAAAAGGGAGAGAGAGAGGAGTATCCTTGATAATTATTCTATATGCAATATATATATACACATATATACATATATATGTGTATGTATATATATATATATATATATAACTGTTCAAATAAATTACCTCCTAAATTGTGTGTTTTATGTACTTGATTTTTTAGGCATGGTGAGAAGCTGCTTGAAGAATATTTATGAGATTTACCTGCTGTCCATCAGCAACATAGCTGAGGAAAGCAATTTTCCCCATAAATTTATTGCTTTAGCAATTAAAGCTTATGGCGTTAAGTGTTCCAAATGTCTTCTCTAAGCTTTATTTTATTATGTGGGCCCCTGATGTGCTGAAAATAGCCAGGGCTTTGGCAACAGGTAGGTGGAAATCAGGGTCTTAATTTAGTCACTTACTGGCTGTGTAACCTGAGGCATTCACTTCAATATTTGGAGAATTAATTTTGTTTTCCCTTAAAAGACAGCAATAACTATATTATGAGGTTAACGTTAAGAGTTGAGAAAAACACATTTAAATACTTGGCATATCAAGTAGGTCCCATATTGCTCTTATTGGGAGGTCCCTAAGTTACGAATAGTATGCATTTACTTATTCATTAAATAAACCATGGTGTAGGATAGCTTCGGAATACCTATATTTTGAGTAAAATAGTTGAACAAATATAAACATGAGACTGAATCTCATCACCATAAATTTATCGTGCTGCACTGGAAAAGTGAGCTCTTGCCCCGCCCCAGCACACGTTCACCTATCTTCACACTGTGGCCTGGGGAGTTTGGGATAGCTCCTCAGGTTTCTTTAAGCTCTAATATGCTAATATTCTAGGAAGCCAAGGATGGTTTTGTGATGTGCTCGGATGGTACCATGTGGATCTCTGTCATAGTCAAGGTTTGCAAGGGGAACATTACAGAAAACATAATTGTAAGATTTTTTATAATAGTCACCCAAGGAGTCATATACAAACAGAGTACAGGATATCCGTCCACACACTAATAGCGAAAGAATCCAGCTGAGGGCCTGATCCCGCAGCAACATCCTGCAAGAGTCCAACTAAAGGCCTGGAGCCCGGGGCAGCGACACCTCCCCACATGACCAACTGGCAGCTAGGAGGTCTGATGATGTCTCATGCAGGCCTGCTTCAAGGATCCGAGCTGGGAAAGCCCCCTCAGCAGTGGAAGCTAAAAAGTCTGTGCCAGTGGGATGAAGGCTCTGTGCTAGGAGGCTGAGGGATCTGAGCTGGAGCCAGGAAGTGATGCTCAAAGACCAGAGCTCCTCTCAAAACTTCACAGCTATCCTCAGCAGCAGTGAGGTCCTGAGCTGCCCCAGTGATGAGAAAAGCCAAGTTCAACAGGAAAGCTAGCGTGACAAGCTCTTCCAGGAAAACCAATAGCTTCCTCCAGCTTCTAAACTTCTTCTCCAGGTCTGCCTTTCATGCTGCCAGGGACAACCTTCAGCTGGGCCTGCCACATTCAGCACCATGCTGGTTCAGGTCAGCTGAGTGTTGCAAGTTGACCAGCAGTTGTCAATCCACCAAAACCTCTTGCAAGTTGAATTGTGTACCCAGAACTACATTGACTTCTTAACCTTTGGTATCTTTGATGATCTTGGGACACAGGAAATTTGCAGATTTTTATCAAGTGGAGACAAGGTGAGTAAGCCTAGTTTCTCTTGAGGATCAGAACCAACAGAATGCATGTGTGGTTGTAAGAGAAAATTAATTAGGCTGATTTACATAGCCAGAGACTAGAATATCCCACCTTCCTCTGTGCAGACTGGAACGTGAGGGAAACTGGAGGAGGGACCAGTGATGCAGCGCTGTGACAGGCTGAAGCCCCGTGAGTCCTCTGGGGGCCACTGAGCAAGGTCTGCGGTCAAGAGCTTAAGTTGCCGAAGCTAATTACCAATGGGTTACAGCAGCAGCAAAGAGTGTGTTGAGGGGCGGGCCAGGCAGCTCAGTGGACTGAAGTGCCTGTGTAGGCAGAGCACAGGGGCCAGGGTTCACTCCCAAGCACCACAAGTTATGCTGCTCCCCAGGGCATGATGAGACTTGGTGTGGCAGCGTGCTCCTGTAATCCCAGCGCTTGGGAGGCTGAAAACTGGAGGGTCACTACAAGTTTTATCTGGGCCATGAGACCCTTAGACCCTGCACAAAATACAGAACAAAGTGTACTTGGGTAGGGAGTGCCGTGTTCTTCCCCCTTGGGCTTCCTTCTTGCTGTCTGGCTTGCGCTTTGGGGGAGTGCTGCTCACATTTAACCAGGTCTTCCCCACCCACCTCACAGGCCTTTGTGCTAACCTCACCTGGAGAGCCCCCCAGACACATCTGTAAGTGTGCTTTAGCACCTTCCAGCCTTACCTCAATCTAGTCAACACAATAGTCTGCACTAACCCCCACGCGAGGTGTCCTTAGAAGGTGTGGCTGTAATTTCATATGAGTGAATCCTTGTAAAAAGAGAGAAACACTATGTAAGGACAAAGGTGTGAAGTAAGAGTGTCAGTGCTGGCTGGGGCAGGCACAGCTACTGGAGTGGTCTCGCTGTGAAACAGGGAAGACCAAGAAGCAAATGCTACGGCCAGAAGTTGGTGAGGGTGAGAATGTTGCAGACTCTGTACCAAACCAGATGGAGAAAGCCCTGCACCAAGACATTGGAAGGCAAGTTGCATTGATGCTTCTGAATTGCTAGGAAACAGGTCCAAACCACCAGCCTCAACTTTGAGTAAAACAGCAATTTAAATACTCTGTACGCAAGAAGCACAAAGCTGAGAGAAGACTAGTCTATCATTGGTACATACACTTGGTCACCAGTTGTCAGGCGGATGTGTCTGGGCAGGTTTAGCTAAGGGGACCGACCATTCATCATGAGAGAAGAGGGCTGGGGGAAGTTGAGGTCCAGGCAGGAGGGTAGGATTCAGTGTGGCCTTGAGAGGGCAGGCCTGTCACAGGTAGGTAGTCCTTGAATCCACTGGCGAAGGGGGACGCGTGTGTAGACTATTGCGCCGCTGGGTAGACTAGCTGAGCCGAGCCATCTCTGGGCTGCAGTGGGGTAGAGGTCAGGGCAGGCTGAGTCTGATGGCCCAATTATGAAGCTATTATTTTTTTTTCCATTACAGTATCTAGGGTCTCAGGCGGAGCGAGGTTTTGCTGGTTCCTTGGTCTTGGACATCCAGCCCTCATGATTCTCAGTAAGTAAATTGCTGTTGTTCTAGGCAGCTATTTATAATGCATTGTTATACCACCCCGGAGGTTTTGGGGTCTCAAAGAGGTAAAGATTGCTTGATTGCTTCCAGTGTACAATCTGAAGCCATTCATTCAACATTAGTGTGCAATACAGTTTACAACAAAAGGCAACTCCCTAACAGAGCCCTGCTTCAGCATCACAGGAAAGCTTTATGATTTTCTTTGTTTCATTTCTAAAAGAAGTTAAATCAGATTTCACAAAAAATGCTTTCATGAGACATTTGTCATAAGTCAATTGTTTTCAACCTATATGCACAATTCAAATCCTGTTTCCTTTTACTTTTTCACTACAGTGACAAATGTACTTCATAATATTTCACTGTTTAATCATGTTTATAATACAATAATAAAACCCTAGTCATGTCACTGCATTAATTTTCATTTCTGCTTCCATAATCATGTAATCATAGAATTTTTACAAAATATTTCCTCTCAAGATAAAGCCATTTTATTTCTGAAGTTCTAACACATCTACTATATGTAAAAAATTTCTTCTCATTATTTTCAATGTTATAAATCAAGTATGAAAAATATGGAAAACGTCGCATTTCACTATGTAAACTTTTTTTGTAACTGAAACTCTTTATTTTTCCAAAATTCAAAGACTGGTCATAGCTGTGTCTTCCCTTTCTCCGTATCCTACAGTCTGATAGATGGTGTCTCATCCAAAATCCCTGTCAAAACTTAATCTCCGATGTGGTAGTTGAGAGGGTGGAGCGGGAGAATGACGAGAGGACTCCCGACACCACTCCGTGAATGGTGACCAACACTTCAGGAGAGCTCTGAAGGAGGAAGGGAGGCCCCTCTTGCCCTTTGGCCCTGCCACAGACACAACATTCATCCTGCCAGAGCACACACACAAGCCATCTTGGGAGAGGCTCCTCCACCAGACCTCCCCTGCCAGAAACTTCATGCTGGACAACTTTCAGCAGCAGGAGAAATAAAACTCTATTGTAATGTTTTTGTAGCAGTATAAGACAAATGGAAACACTGTCTCATCCCATTTCTTCTTGCTCAGTAGAAAATAATTTTACTTTTCACAAAGCTAACTCGAAAACCTTATATAGGAGACACTATCATTATGAAAGTCTTATCATAAATTAATAATTTTCTGGATTACTGATGATTATTATTAGAATTTTTACACTAAACCTTTTGCAGTACCCCAAGAGCAAATCATAGATCTATATTTTCCAACAGATCCTGATGCCTGAGTTAATTTTATTATTGTGCAGCACCTTTCTTACCTCGTGAAGGGCTTGCACTGCTAGAGGAAGAGATGATGATGATGCCAAAGGAAAGGAGACAGGCCGCCGGCCACCCTCCACTCAGCGATGTCAGGGCATGGGTCTTTCCAGAGCTGCATTTTCCGCAGTGACGCATCTTCGCAATGCCCTTCGCTCCAGTGAGCAATGGTAATTATTCTGCTTGGAACTGGAAGAAACACAGTGTTCTCAGTTCACGGACACTTTTGTTCACCAGCAATTTGGATTACAAGTAGAAGCATGCTTTTTTAAAAAAAAATTTTTATTCATTTTAACAAGAAAAAAAGATAAAACAGCTATGAAGAGAATAATATGTCATGTATTAATTATTGTAACTGTTCTACTAACCTGTTTTGAAATGAGTAGAAGCATTTGGAAAAATGGTTTCTGTTTGCAAACTTAGCATCAGGTGGCAAATGTGAACGTGGATATCATGCCCACGCAAACACAGACAGCCATATTTTCCAAACTTGTGGAACGAATTAAGTCCATGAACCAAAACCCCCACTGTATTTAGGAAGAGTTGAGAAAGCAGCTTCCTTGTGCACTTTTCTGCCGCTACCACAAACACCCCAGGCTGAGTTCGTTGTGAACAACAGAAGTTTATTAAGCTCACAGCTCCGTAAGTTAGGAAGTCCAAGAGTGGCTCTGCCACCAGCTGAAGCTTTGTGTCATATCATAGCATAATGCCCTGACAGAGACTCCAGCCATGCTCTTACCCATAATCCCTTCCCATCGTACCTAACCTACCCATGATGATGGGCTTCCTTGTGCACATTCCTTCCTATCCATTTCTCAAGTGCATTACCTCTGAATACTATCGTAATGATAGCTCAGTTACTTTTCTTTTTGTTGTGTCTGAATAATACCACTCAAAATTAAGTGGGAAAGGTTTAATCTGCTCATAGCTTTGTAGAGGCTTCAGTCCATAATTGGCTGGCTCCAAGGCAGGGTGGCCTGGCAGAGGGGCAACAATTCATGGCAGCAGAAGACAGCAAAAGTAAAAATAGCAGAGGGCCAGACAAGGATCTTTCTGTCCCTTATATTACACCCAGCCTACTAGGATTACTGTGATGTCAATCCAATAAATGGTCTGATCCAGCAATCCCTCACCCTTAATCTCAGCACCCTTACTTCTAGCATTGGACTAAGAATCCATCACACGGTCCAGATAGATTCAGCTACCTTCATCCTTTCTATGACTCCATGATGCATTGGGAGGCATCTAGGCACAAACCATATAATTCTTCCCTGACTTCCTAAAGACTTATGTGTGTGCCTTTATTGGAAAGGTGTTCAGTCCTTTTCCAGAGTCCTTATAGTATAAACATTGCTGCAAAGTCCAAGTTAAAAGATTCCCCTGGAAGTTAAACTCTTATCTATGAGCCCCAGTACAAATGAGAAGAAAGTTAAATGTTTCCAACGTTCAGTGGTACAGGACAGACATTTCCATTTCCAAAGTTATAAGCAGGGAAATACAAAGGAATGAGATGAAAGCAAGTCCAACGTTCAGCAAGGCAAACATTTGGCTGTAGCTCTACATGCAGCTTCTGAGGCGATCCATGGCAAGATGTGAGCTCCAAAGTGTTCTGTGCCTGTGCGCTTCCAGTGGTTGTAGCTCCACGGCATCTCTCAGGCTGTCTCTGTTCCTTCCTGTCAATTTTCTTCTGGTATTCCATGTTCCTGGCTTCTCCCAACTTGTGGGGTCTCCACTGTTGACTTCACACTCACAGCTGCATGTACTGTACTCTGGGGTCACACTGCTTGGCTTCCCAGGCCTTCTTCTGAAATCTGGGTGAAAGCCTTTTGACCCCACAACTCTTGCATTCTGCATGCACCTAACACCAGCTCCACAAAATGATGCCAAAGTCTGCTGCCAATGATAGCAACAGCCAGGCTTTCATCTTTCTTGGTTGTAGGGATCAAACATTTTGATTGCTGAGTGCTGTCAATCCAATTCCATAGGACAAATTCTCCAGAGGTGTGCCTTTCTGGAACACAGTGTTCTGCAGCTTTCTTCTCAAAGCAAAGTCTTTCGCTTTGGCAAGTTTGAGATTGCAGAGGGTGAAGCCCTACTGCTTCTTGAGATTCCTTCAGATGATCTTTTCTCTTCTGCTCTTCCTTCTCAGCAACTGAGATGCCATCTGCTCTATCTTTTTAGTCCACTGCTTACTGGATCTTCCTTTCTTGCCAAACTCACAATGTTTTAAATCATTCTTCTGGGCTCTTAGCTCTTGATTCTTAGTATGAAAAGCCCCATGAAGCCATGCCACTGCTTCAACTTTTGACTTCCTTAAAAGTTCTTCTGCCAGATTAATTAGTCTGCACCCCTTAATTTTAGTGTCAGGCAAAGTCCCTGGAAATGAGCAAGATGCAGACAAACTTTCTGGCAAATTGTAACACACAGCATCTGGATTCCAACAGCCAGTATAATTCTTCTTCCAAGCAGAAACCTCCAGAACTTGGTCTTTATGAGCAGACTTTCTATCAGTCTTCTGGTCTTCAGAACTCTGGCTAGAATCTCCCACATAGTGGTATCGCAGGCATTCCAACTCTACTTTTTCAGCCAACACCTCTGAAGCTTTACAAACTCTTGTCATTCATTCATAGAGGCTCCTAAAGTTCATGTTTACATATAGTCACAGCAATAACCCCACTTATCTGGCACCCAGATCCACATTAAGTCCTTTTCTCATTGCCGAAGCAAAATACCTGACACCCACAATTAAAGAGGGAAAGGTTATTTAGCTCATAGTTTGTAGAGGTTTCAGTCCATAATTGACTGGCTCCAAGGCAAGGTGGCCGGGCAGAGGGGCAACAGTTCATGGCAGCAGAAGACAGCAAAGGCAAAAAAGCAAGAGAACCAGACAAGGCTCTTTATGTTTATTAAATTTTATCTAGCCTACTGGGAATAGGGTATAGTCAATCCCATCAGTGGACTGATCCAGAAATTACGTACCCATAACTCCAGCATCCTTAATCCCTGCGATGGATTAAGACTCAATCACAAACTCTGGATTCAGCCACCTCTGAAGAAACTCTATGACTGCCTGAGGCTTTGTGGTGTCCTGCAGACACAAACCGTAATGAATGGCAATTACATTCCCCAGGAGTTTTGAAGGCAATACATTTTTATATCCTAGTAACAGATACAGAAATTAATGTGCATTTGGAAACAGAGGTAGGCATCAGTAGATGACGTTAGCCCTACACTGGGTTGGTTCATCGGCATTAACTGCATGGAAAGTAAGGGACAAAATTTTCCAGAGAAGTAAAACTAAAACCATCAATTGGGTGGGAGGACTAATTCTTAGCAATGATTCAAGACATGGTAAATTTAGTCTAAAAAAGTCCAATTCCCGTATCCACTTAAACAAAATAGAACAAAATAAACATCTCCAACATGCAAAAATATTTAACAGCACCCTCATTAGCTCAGAAGAAATAGGTCTATTTTTAAAATTATGTGCATTGGGCATATTCTCATTTGGAAATGATGAGCATTATGTGTGGAATAAAGATTTCTCAGGTCCTATTAGGTGACTCACAGACTGCAGGGATAGGAACAGAGATGTACCAAAGGTAGCATCCAGGAACAACACCTCAGACTGGCCAAGAACCGGTGGCTGTTGGGTTTGGGACCAAGGCCTCCGAAAGGCGTCCCAGGCCAGGACCACGGCTTCATTCCAGCTGCAGATCTGTGGTCTGTGCTGTACCAGGAGTGAGACTTCTCACCCGAATCCAAGTACAGCAATAAGAAGACGTGTCCTCCTTTCTATTTCTCTTTGTGGTCTCTACTTCAGGTTTTTATTTTAAATATTTTGAATAATAAGAAGATAACAGTAATTATTACACTATAGAACCTTATCTTCAAAGTAGGTTTTTACTCCAAGACAAGCCATGAATATTCTTACCAAAAAATAGGTAATGATACAAACTTTCTTTTCAATGAACTAAGATAAACTGGTAATGTAACTTTAAAAAATGTATAAATATACTGAAATATTATTCAAACAATAGAATACATAATTTTGGGATATATAGAACTTCCCACTACTTCCTACTTGTGTTTCTTTTATTTTGTTTAATATATATATATATATATATATATATATATATATATGGCTTAGATCCAACTGTCCCCACAAAACCTCATGCACTTTCAATTTCTTCCTTAAGGGCCAGCAAAGCAGTGGTCTCTCTACTGTGTACAGTATCCTGGACATTATCAGGATAATGGTCCACAGGTGTCAAGTGAGAAGGGCATGTGGGGCACTCGGACACTTCCACCAGGGGGACCAAGCCACAGCTGCCGCCACCTCACCAGTGAGCATCTGGGAGCCGATGGCCACCATGCTGAGCACTTCTTGTAATGGAAGAGCCAGCGGTAACTTGTATTGATTGCATGAGGGCTCAGTACATTTAGTAGCAAAATATTTATGAAAGTTTTTCTTTTCCTGAAGTGTGCATTCATTTTTTGGTGCAACCAATATGTATATACATAAATTTTTATTTAGTTAGTTAGTTGATGCAGCATCTCATTATGCAGTTTGGACCCATCATGATTCTTCTGTTTCACCTCCCCAGCGCTGGGATCACAGGCGTGGGCCACCATGCCCAGTTTGTGTTGCCGGCACAGCACGGGGCAGGCACAGCATGCAGCACCGGGGATCAAACCTGGATCCTTGTGCTTGCCAGCGCAGGCACTTGGACCACTGAGCTATCTTTCCAATCTTAAATTAGCATAAATATTCCCAGATCACTGAACATTGATTATTTCTCTATGGTGACAACTTGAAGTCCTTTCATCAGCCTTTGGACCCAGGTAGTGCATCCCAGCTGTCAGCAGCCTGCTGCTGTGCAGGAGACAGAGCTTGCCGGCCTGGGAAGTCGAGGCTAAGCAGCTGGATGGGCCAGTGCTCTGACACAGGTCAGGTGAGAGGGAGGCCTTCCTTTTGTCCCTGACTTTGGGAAAGCAGGAGAGAGCACAGCAGCCTAATGGAGATTTTAGCTAAGAAGTTCGAAGTACGCTGGAATGGTTTCAATCATCAGTGGTGACAAAGAACACTTCAGAAAGCTGGGAAGCAACGAGGAAAGCCGAAGGGACAGAACATGGAGGATTTTTAAATGTGTATTTATATAGTACTTTACTTAAAATTAATATGGACTTGATCATGAGCTGTTTGTGCTCACATTTATTAATTTTTGATCCTAGGGACTAGCCCAGCATTCATCTCCCAAAATTTTCTGACCATCCCTTTGATTTATCAATAAATTGCATCAAACTGCAAAAGGGACTGAAGACTCAACGTGCAAATACCATCAGCAAGGGTAATTTGATTTGGCTTGTTTCATATTATATAAAAACTAAACACTTAAAATGTTTCATAGTGCTAGGAATGGAGGCCAGGGACTCCCTCCTGCCAGGCCCCTGCTTGCCCACTGAGGTACACAGTCCTCTCTGCACCTTCCAAGTGAGGACAGGGCTGCGGAAGAGAGAGCAGGCCCAGTACTTTAAACTCATTCAAGGGGTATTAAGCCAGACCTGAAGAAGAATGTTAAAAGGAATGGAGACTTTTTCCCATAACAAAACTGTTTCTCCTTGCTGACCCTTCTGAGGAGATCTTGCTACCAAGCAGCACAGTTGCATCATTAAGGTCTGGAAGAAAAATGTATACTGGGCCAACCAAATAGCTCAGCAGATTAAAGTGCCTGCAAGAAGGCATAGGACAGGGGTTCAATCCCAGGGCCTCCAATGCTGGCCCCACTCCCAGGCACACTGAGATGGCAATTGAGACTGGGCTTGGTGGCACACGCCTTAATCCCAGCTCTTGGGAGGCTGTAAACAGGCAGATCACTATGAGTCTGATCTAGTAATGAGACCCTCAACATCCCTTAGACCCTTCCCTAAAATACAGAAAAATAAAAAAGAGAGGTTCTAGACAAACTGAATAAATATGTACACACATATACACAAATACACACACACACACACACACACACACACACACGAATATAGCTGGGCATGGTAGCACATGCCTATAATCCCAGCACACAATGAGGCTGAGGCAGGAGGATCATAAGTTTGAATCCAGCCTGGACAACTTAGTGACTTAGAGAGACCATGTTTCAAAATTTAAAAAAAAGAAAAATGTCTACTGAGCATGTGACCACTGGCTACTCACAGGCTCCATATTGTAAGCTAAACTATGACTGGAAGAGCTCCGTGACATGGAACCCCGTGTGAAGAACTCCTGGAGACTGAGTGCAACGAACCTCACAAAGTCTATGTTCTGCAACACGGAGCATTGTGATGCTCTTGCGAGCACAAGCCCCATCAATTGCTTTGGGGTAACTTCAGACAAGAATAAGACTTACACTTTGAAAAGCAATGCCACTGCGTAAAAGGGCATTATATAAGGAGCTGGAACCTGCGAAACACAAACAATAAATTATTAATTGCATTGCATTAGTACCAAAAGGACAAGGTTGAGTCAGCATTAGCCGTTGAAAATAACATCTTAACAGCAAGAAGAAATTCTAAGCTCACATTTCCAACTGGTAAAGCTGATGTAATGATTCTATGGCAAAAGAACAATATAACGTACATGTAAAACTTCAACATTTGTACTAGAAATCCAATGCAAAACAATTAGGCAAGAAAAGGAAAGAAAAGGTGCTCAAATTTGAAATGAAAAGGTGAAATTTCTTTTGACAGACACCATAATTTTATATGTAGAGGTTCATAAAGATTCCACACCCAAAAAAAATCTCAGAAGAGTTAGTAAACAGTTTCTAAGTTGCAGCATAAAAAAATCCTCTTCACCCATCACTGAGATATGATGTCTTTAAATCTGTTTGGACGATATCCAGAAGGGGAATAGCTGAAAAAACTGGAATTTCAATTTTTTAAGAGCCTCCATGCTCATTTCCATATTTGTTATGCCAATTTACACTTCCACAAACAATACAGAAGGGCTTTTTTCTCCCCACACCACCACCAGCATTTGTTATTGGTCAATTTCTT
>NDGN011309839.1:0-25786 GCA_002564285.1 Tympanoctomys barrerae
GTGGGCTCCTGGGCTCCGTGGGCTCCTGGGCTCCGTGGGCTCCGTGGGCTCCTGGGCTCCGTGGGCTCCGTGGGCTCCTGGGCTCCTGGGCTCCTGGGCTCCATGGGGTAGCCACCATTTCCCCAAGTACTTGAAGTGTCCTAAACCCTTCCACACATTATCAGTTCAGAGCGGAGGGCAGCCTCACAGCTTGTGAACTTCCCCAAGGACCTCACAGGCAGGCACCTCCCTGCTGCCTCCTGTGGGGATCAGCAGCACCAGCCCCCCTCCCCCACCCAAGTCAGCCCTCAGTGTGTGACAGCCCTCAGGGTCCTTGGCCTCCACTGTGGGAGCCACTGCCCCACCAGCAGATGGCCTAGAGGACGGCTTAATGTGTCAATTCCAGGACAAAGCAGGTAAAGCATGGAAGTTCTCAGATGGTCCAGCCACCCTCACAGCTTGGGTTTTGGGGTGACAGGGGCCCCTCAAAGGCACTGGGACCAATCGTCGCACCACAGTGGATGCCTCCACCCAACGCAAGCCAGCGCCTTCCTTCCTCGGCCGCAGCCTCCCACAGAGGCTGTCCTCCACTCCACATGTGCTCACAGCCAGAAGTTCCCTCCTGCAGCGGGCTGCTCTGCCCTGCCATCCTCTGTGACGCAGGGTCACCCACTGGTGCACACACGCTCCCGTTTTCCACAGGGAAAACCAGGCCACCAAAGCATTTTTAACATGGATTCCTATCTAATCACTTACTCATATCTTTTTAAAAAGTATGTGTGATTGTGAAATGCAGAGCATCTGAAAAAGGAGTGCTCTGTCTCTGTCCATCTGTCCTCTCTCTCTCTCTCTCTCTCTCTCTCTCTCTCTCTCAGAACCAACTCTGCTCTGTTTAGGAAACACAGTTGAGCCACAGTTGTGGCTCTTGGTGGAGTGGAGGACACGGGCAGGAGGCTCCCAGGTAGGCTGACAGATGGGCAAGCCTCCCTGAGTCTCTTGTCCCCAGTGTCCCCTACACAGTGGTGTCCCAGGCTCCAGGGCCATGGAGGGAGGCTGTGGGCTATGGGAGGCTGAGGTGCCATTCCCTAGGGCCAGGCCTCAGAGGACTGGGACACCAGCTTCCCACCTCAGGGCTCCATCATTCCCACCACCATGGTGCCCTCAGGGCGGCTGAAGCCAGAGCTGGGGGGCCCAGGGTGAGCTCAGCACCTGGGCAGCCACAGCATGGTGGCCTTCTGAGGGTGTGCCTGTCCTGTGCTCCTGGCCCTCCGATAGCCTGCGGTGAGCAGGGACCTTGACATCCGGGGCCAGCTAGTCCTTCATGGCTCCTGGTGCCTGTGCAGCTGCCTTGATTCCCGACCTGCACACTCTCTTGGCCTGGGCCCAGCCTGGCTGATCTCCTCGTCCTGGGCCTCGATCTCAGCGATGGAATGGTCCAGGCCCAGGGAGGGCTGCTCTCCGCAGACAGCACTCGGGCACATCCCCAGATCTGAGACCACAGCTTGTGGATCTCCTCACCACGCGCAGGCTGTGGACGTCAGCCTCACCCATGGTCCTTCCAGGCAAGACCTGCACTCCGCCAGCTCACAGGAGCTCACCTGGGTTCTCTCGGCGAGGACAGACTCACTTCCGTCTCTGCAGTTGCTCGTAGCACCCTTGAACTTAGTCCTGAAGCCCTGTGCCCGCCCTGCCTGCTTCGCCACCCCACCTCCAGCTGGGCTTCCCTCCCCAAGTGAGCAGTAGCCTGGAGGTTGCTGACGTAGCCCCGACTGTGCTGTCCACATTGCCCGGGACGGGCTTCCTCTGTGGCCTCAGGGGGCTCCGACGTTCGTACGGCTGCTCCAGGAGCTAACCTCAGCAGTGAAAGAGGAGAACCGGTTGTTGCAGGCCCTGATCTGTTCCTTCTGCTGCGCATGGCCTGGATGTCGGGGTCCATGTCCCCCTGTGAGGGGCTCACCTGGGCAGCTGTGATGATGGGCCTCGTACCCCTCAGGCTGTTCCCCACCCAGGAGAAGCTGGAGGAGCCGAGGGGTGAACTGGAGCCCCTGCCCTTGCCTTTGCCCTGTGTTGGGGGTCTGGGAGACCCCACTGCCTGACTGAATGCGTGGACAGTGTTGGATAATCTGCCTGATCATTAACATGACCACAGTCGCACCACTTGAGATCTCACAGAACTTGTTGGAACCTGGCGCTGTAATCACTATTCTGAATCAGAACATCTGATTATTCATCTCAGTGGGTGAGAAGCCCGTTTTAATTCAGCAGAGGTAACGCTGGGACCAGGACACCTTCCTGACCCCCTGTGTGCTGCATTTAGGAGGTGTTGGCATGCATGGGTCTGCCAGGAGCTGAGGCTCACGGCTTTGGGCTCCTTTCAGACCTTGCATTTGTGGTGAGTAATGCAAAGTAGAGGACTGTCCCTTCCTAGCAAGGTAAGGGCTTTGCCTTGGTGGCTCTGTGCTGCCGTGGAGAGCAACCAGGGTGCGGTGCAGACGGCCAGCACGGGTGTCCTCTACCTCATAACGTTGTTGCCGGCGGGCAGTGCATTGTCTGAAAGTGGCAGAGTGCAGTGGAGTGAAAGCCTCCTGGCGGTACAGGAGCAGAGACTCCTACCATCCCTGCTAGACAGCTGAAATGCGAATTTGTGCTGTGTAAAATCGAGGAGTGAATTCTAGGAACAATAGAGGTCAAAAATAGGAAGAAGCTATTGAGACAAAAGAGCTTGTGCCTAAGGGGGACATAGGAGGCCTGAAAAGTTGGTTTCCCTCCATTCCTGCTTCCCAAGAGTGTTTATCGAGCAAAGCTACGAGGTGAGGTGGACTTAAGCGGGACGGGACTATAACCACCAATAAGATCACTCAGGAATATCGTCACTCAGATAATATTGATCCCATGACAAATCATAGGGTGTGTGTGAGGGGAGACAAAACCATGATCAGCCAACAAATACAAAGTGCAGACACGAGGGCAATGTTGAGTCAATGGGGATCAAAGGTGGGAAGAAGTGACGTGTAGCAAGTGCACACGACAGCCACAGACTTTCCTGGAAGGGCGGGTTAAGGTTTGGCTCCCACCCCAAGGGGATTGATGCCTACATAGAATGAGTATCCCAGGGGAAGTGTGTGGGTGAGTGGTCCCCCTTTTTCCAAAGCCTGGCTTTCCGCGCATGTACTTCCAGCTCAGCTGTCTTCTGCACTGACCTTGCAAGCCAGCCCCTTTGGTTGCCTATTTCTACCTAACTTACCCGTTATAATGATGTTCAGCTGCAACACGGAAAGCTTCCACTACGACAGTGAGCGTGTTTGTAAGGAAAGTTGCTGGAGCTCCAGGCTGACGACCTGTGGGAGAGCCGCATCCAGCCATGCCTCAGTGCGAGGGCCAGTGAGTGGGGCCTGCGGGGTCCTAACTCAGCATGTCTGATCTGAGTGTCCTGCCCAGGGCCACAGTGACAGCAGCTCCAGAGTCACCCTGCGGCTTCCAGGAAACATTTCCCAGTAACCAGACACCGGCGCGGCCTCACAACCACGGGTCCATGTCAGATCCATCACCGCTTCTCTTCTTGCTTCTCTGCTGCCTCCTGTGTCCTCTGGTGACCTGAACGTCCAGGAGCAGGGACGGTCCCCTTGCAGACACAGGGCACAGTTTTCCCTGGGTCCCTCCCTGTGTGCTGGGTCGCCTCCAGCCTCCACAGGATTGGCCCTTTCTTTCCCTCATTGTCCTATTCTAACTTGTAGGTGGTTTCTACGCCTAACTCTGAGGCTGGCTGTGTCTGAGCCCCACTTCACCTGTCCCTGCTCACCAGGGCTCTGTCACCACCCCGCTCATCTGCCCCCTCCGGGCCCTCTGACCACCCAATGTGTGTCCATCATGGATCTCCCCACTGCCCCGTCTAGGCAGCCCTGGCAGTTCTCAGAAAACTGCCTTTCCTTTCCTGCCATCCCTAGCTGGCCACTGTGCCAGCATCGCTAATGTGCACAGGTTCTGGAATGCTCGAGCCGCCACCCCTGGCGCTGTTCAAGGACTCTGTTCCTTTCCACCGTCTGCCTTCCCTCTCCCAGCTGGGGTTCTTTACTCTCACCACTCTCACAGCAGACACCCTAATTTCCACATCAGTGCTGTTCCCATCCTGTAGGTCCCTGAAACTGGGACCAGGACACACGTGTTCTCAGGCCTCTTGGGCTCTGGGGCCTCTGACCTCCTGGAGGACGCTGAGGCCGATCGCTGCTGAGCTAACTGCACAACCAGCCTCGGGCCCAGTGCCCCGCACAGAACTCTGGCCCTCCCTTGTGCGAGAGCCTGGAGGGCCGCAGGGATGCAGTAGGGGAGACACGGATGACCCGGGGCTGAAGCCAGTGCACAGGGCTTACCTGGCATGCAGGGGCCAGGTTCAGTGCCCAGTGAGAGGGTAGGGCTAAGAGGGGGAGAGACAGAGGAAGAAAGAAGGGGGGCAAAGTCTCATGAGGTCCAGATCAACTGGACCAAGTTTATAAGGAAGTAAAATTTCAAAATATGGCAAACAATCTCTATGAACGTTGATGTGGTTTGGGTGCTACACTTTGCTTGGCTCTCTGAAACTGCCCTGGTCCCCCCCTCCCCGGAAGGGCTGACAGCTTTCTTTGCAACCTGAGCTCTGCCACGCAATGTTTGGCAAGTTCGCCGAAGCTCCTGCATCTCAGCAGAATGACAGAAGCAGAGCCCTGTGGGGATGCTTGGAAACCGGTGACTGCGCGTGACCGTGGCACGGAGCTCGTCCACCTGAAGCCTGGTTCTTTGGATGCCAGGCTCATAATTTACCCCTTCGCAGGCATGCTGGTGGCTTATGGCCCTAGAGGAGATGGTTCCTAAAGGGCTGCATAGGCATCCTGCCCTGTGCAGAGGGTGCTCTGAGGGCTCCTGAAGGTGCCCATGCAGGGCCAGGATGGGCGAGCATGGCAAAAGCAAACATGACCTGGAGCTGTCACCGGAGCCGATGGCCACCTGGAGAGCAGAGCAGGAGCTGGAGGTGCTGTGGTGTGCCCCACGGGAGCCTGGGAAGCCTCTGCTCCTGGAGCCGAGGTGACAGCTAGTGCTGCCCTGGTCAGAGGGTCGGGCACCCTGGAAGAGAAATCTGAGCAGCCACACCATCTCAGGTGCTTCTCCTGGGTCACCTTTCCCTTGGCCAGTGTCTTGGGGCACATGGCAAAGGCTGCAGTGCCCCGCTCTCTAGTGCCTTCCTGGACAGGAGGCCAGCGCCCGAGCCCACTGCGCCCACTCCATGCCAGGACATGGTGATGCTGCTGCTGGCACCAGAGAGTACAGGCTCCACCTGGTCCTACTGCTTTCATCCTTTTTTTTTTTTTTTTTTTTGGTCTTTTTGAGCTGCCCTAGCAGAGCAGCTCAGCCTGTGCCACAGAGACAACATTCATTTTCACACTATTTAGGAGCCCGACGTCCATAGGCACGGTGGCCGGTGCTGCAGGGTGCTGCCAGGTGCTGGCCACTGTCTCCCTGCATGCTCCTGGCTTCTCCACTGGCGCTCATGAGGTGGGGAGGGGAGGATGTGGAGGGCAGAGCAGGTGCCTTCTCCCGGAGTGCGGGTCCCACCCGGCCAGGGCCCGCGCGGGCAGCTTCCACTGGCATGGATTACTTCTTCAGATCTGGCAGCAGAACGCCCGCACTGGGCATCAGGGCTTCCCTACGCCGGCTGTGGGCCACAGAGGAGTTCAGTTCCTCGCAGTGTTGCTCAGCTTTATTCACAGTCGGGGGAGCAACCAAAGAAGCTTCTCCCTGGGTGCCACCTCCTTGGCATTTCTGACCACAGCTGTCCCTGGAAGATGAATCTGCAGAGAAACCCCTTAACTGTAACCCTCGCCCCACCCCATCCCTAGGGCCCTGACCCTGACCTTCACTCCCCAGCCCGCACCCCACCCTGCCCCCTCACTCTAACACAGCCTGCCCCGCCCCCTCCCTGTCGTTGGCTCCAAGTGGTCACCCTTGGGCAGGCGCGAAGGGCAACGTGCACGCGGAGTCCTCTCCCACATCATTGTCCCCAGCATCAAGGGCGAGACGGCCGCCTTCCATCACCCCTTCCTTCGGCCTCTTCCTCTCCGGCTCCCGGGAGTTCCCCCTCCTACCCTTAGAGGAGTCACGCCCTTCCTTTCTGTGAGCACCAAACCCTGAGCCCTGCGCTTTGCCTGAGGCATGGCATGCCTGCTTCCCGTCCACCCAGCCAGGCTCTCCTGTGCAGCAGCCCTGCAGCCTCTTGGGGCCTCAGGTACCCGCTTGTCCGCAGCTCCTGACCTGGCCCCTGCTGCCTCTCCCCTTGGTGCCCACCTCTCGTGTGGCTGCTCCCCGAGTCTGTGCGCGACCCTCCCTCCTCCCCCTGAACTGCTCCTCCCATAGTCCTAGACTGCCAGAGTTCCCCTATGGCAGTGACTAGAGGCTGCAGGAAGCCAGCCGCCTCTGCGGCTCCCAGGTGCCCGTCACACTGGTGTTCATTTTAAAACCATCACACATCTACAGCATTGCTAGCGTGATGGCAACTTTCCAGGACTCGCAAGCCAACTGTCACGTCTCACCGTCTCTCACGTCCACACACTCAGCCTGGGCCTCCACTGAGAGCACCTCTTCCTTCAGACCTGTTCTGCGTCTCTGCTGAGGCGTCACGGGAGGCTGCCACCTCCTATCTTGGGTCAGTGCTGGGCCTGGAGCTCCCTCCCACCTCTCACACTCAGCCTTTGCCTGCCTGTCACAGGAGTGCAGTGACCCTGAGATGTCCAGGGGACAGATTGCCCACGTGCACCGCACCAGTGCTCACAGCAGCCGTGCTGAACACAGGAGGTGGGGCAAGGAGAGGCTCAGAGCCCAGCGCTGTGCAGATGCAGTGTCTGCAGCTGCCAGCCTGCAGGGAGGTGTGATAGGAGGGGCCCTGGGCTCGCGGGGCCCTACGGCAGGGTCCTCTAGTACTGGCCTGTCTGGCCAGTGGGAAAGACTGAGGGGCTGAATCTCAGTCTGAGAACTTGAGCCCTGCGGCGCCCTGGCCATGAGAGCCCCATCCATCCCCCGCACTAGTGCAGGAGGCGGGTGCAGCCCTTGGGGGGGGCTGGCCCTCCCACGAGCAGCCCTTACCTTGGGGCCAGGTGCATAGGGCCGCGCTGGGTTTTTAAATTTTCTTAGTAAAGAAGACTGCAGCGAAGGCGTTTGCACCCTTAGCCCCTTGGCATTTTTTGCTTTGGCACAAGAACTTACTAAGTCACTCGGTTTGCGCAGACTTGCAGTCTTCCTTCCTCAGCCCCCCAGATTGTTAGGTATCTGTCAATGCTGTTTTATGTCCCTACGATTTCAGCTCTTCAGGCGGAGGTACAGTGACATAAACACAGGACGAGGTCTGGCTCTTTTGCTAATTAATTTGAAAGCTTGTGTGACTAGGGCAGATGGTGATAGGAGTCCAAAAGGGTTGAAACTTTTGGAGTAAGCAAAGTCAGACACCCCCCCCCCCGCAACCTCTCCCAAAAGACTCCTCTGGAGACCGCATCGCATTTCTCCCACTTGATCAGCCGCAGAGCTCCTTTCAAAGCCGAGTGGGACACTGCAGTCAGGACAACACAGCACAGCGGGAGGAGAGGTTGTGGACGGCAGACGGCCGCGCTGCAGCGCCTGAGCCCGGGACAGGAAGGCTCGGGTTCACTTCCCCGCGGGAGGAGGGGCGGTGAGTAGAGGTGCCGGGGCTCGGGCCTGGGAGCTTGGCGGGCCGGCCTGGGACGTGTGTCCCCTTCGTGTGCACGTCCTGCGTGCCCTGCCTCTGCTCGCCATGTCCCCCCCCCACACACACACACGGTTTTCAGGCGCTGGGCAGATGGAACCTGCGTGGGCGAAGCAGCGGCCACGCCTTCTCCTGCAGCAGCTCTTCGCGCCTTCCTGGCCTGAGCGGCCTAAGAAGGAAAGTTCCGAAGCCACGGTTGGAGCGCAGGTGTGCTGGCGTTTGGAAGCCCAGCGGGGAGCAGCAGCCCCGAAGCGTCTTGGGGAGCCTTTTCGCCGCGTGTTCTGGTCACCTTTCTAGAGATGCTGTTAGAGCTAAGCTCACACAGGCTGCGTATTGGTGGCCGTGGTTGGTGTGGAAGCCGCTGTCCACACCCATCAGGTCCCGTTCACTATCAGCGTAGAAATTTCACCATCAAAACAGTGGCGTGTGAAGTCCACGAGCGTCACAGCTGAGGTTGTGTTTTCATGAGTTGCCGGCTCTCTTCCGTCCTTAGCTCTGTACATCTCGCTGTGAAAAACTCAGAGAACCGCACAGTGACTGGGAGGCCAGCATCCCGCCACCGCTCTGGTACGCTCTTGCACAGGCAGGCAGACCCCACCAATACCTTGCGGATCTCCGAGCAGGGCCTGGTACCCCTTGCATAACTACAGCCACCCTGCAGACGTTTCCGAATTCAGGGTCACCAGGCATTTTTTAAGAATGGAAAAACCTTTTTAAGAACATCCCATAAGTTAAATGGGGTAACATTTTTATAGCATTTTGGATGAATCTTTTATGACTCTAGGAAGAGAAAATTTGTGATTTTATTAAGGAACATTCTGTCCTCACATCTCCTTCCAAGCCCAACAAATGAAGCCAGCCTGCCAGGCGCGGGATGCGATGTGGACCTCCGACCAGAACGTGATCGCTGGGGAGGCAGGACTCTGTGCCACAGGAAAAGTGGTCCTCTATCCTCGTGGAGCTCTTCTGAGTGGCAGGACGCTGGCTCGGCGGGGTCCCCGCAGCAGCCGCAGCAGCAGCACTACCACAACACACACTTTCCTGGTTCTTTTGTTTCCCAAGGACGCACCAGCCTGGATGTGGTCACACGGAGGACATAGGTACACTGGCAACAGCTCCCTGCCAGGTGGGACCCCTCTCTTAAGAGCACCTGTGCCTCTTTTGAAAACAGAAATTGAAGTGAAACCTTTTTGTCTCTCACTTAAAATGAAAACCCCTGTTTCTGGCATTACCAAGAATATATTCTAGCAGTTCCAGCCCCTCTGTCTGTCAGAGATGCCACCTCACTGTGTCCCCAGGGGCTGTCATCTGACCTGGTCGGTCTCTGTGAGGTCCAACTCTCCAAAAGTCAGGGGCCTGAGGTCCAGCAGAGGGAGCCCACACATTAATGTTAAGCATTGGCTTAAGACGGTCATTTTACTTTAAGTTTTCTTGCAGTAAAAGTGTTTCAGGATTCTTGCAATTATCTAGTAAAGGGTAATAAATATTTGAGGCCAATTTAAGTTTTTGCCAGAATTTTTAAACTGTTGTTTATGTAGGCAAACATTTGAGGTCCGTTTCGTGCAAGCAGCTCCTGAATACCCAGCGGGATCTGTACAACCCTTACTTCAGATGTCCCCAAGCTCTGAAGCATGTCCACTGCCTCCATGAAAGAAAAAGAGTGACAGAGGAAAGGGCTGAGAGCAGGCAAGCAGCAGCACATGCTGCCACAGAGGAGCTCTGCGGCCTGCTGCGCGGATCCCTTGCTGGTCCCAGCAAGAGGGCAGGAGGCTTGCAGGCGCTGCTTCCATGTAGGGGAGGAGCCTGTGAGCATGACAGGCCTCCCACGGGCACAGGGCCTCCAGGCACCACTCGTCAGCCACCAGGAAGTCACCTGCTGCTCTCCTCAGAGGCGTGCATCCATGTGCCTTCCGATGTCAGCGAAGCTCTAGTGTGGAGACACAGGCACAGTAAGTAGCTGCCATTCGCTGAGCGTCTGCAAGATACCCGCCACATGTCCTCTCCTAAGCCCTCCGCTGGCAGGCGAAAAGCTGCATCGCAGAGAGCTTACGCGTGTTGCCTGCGGGCCCAAAGGCACCAGGTCCAGGAGGGAACCAGGACTGGATGCAAGCATTTGAGACCCTCACGGATCCTCTGGAAATGCCAGACGTGAGGCGTTCCCTGCCTGCCCACTTCATGCTTCTTGCCTGTAACACAAAGACTGCTACAGAAAAAAACAAGAGAGGAAAATTTCTATGTGTCTCTGGTCTTCGCACTGGCCCTGGAGTGACCCCTCCCTGGTGCACGCGGTACGGCGGCGCGGCACTCCGAGCTGAGGCTTCGGGTCTAGAGCTCCCTGACCTCACCGCCTTCACTGTCTTGCCGCTTCTCCTCACACAACCGTTTCTCCTGCTACATTCCCCAAAAGTGAAGTTTCTTAGGTAGTTACTTGGATTTAGCTACAATAAGAAGTATCTGGAAGGATTCTTTCAAAATCTCAGCTCAGCTTTTCATTCAGTGAAGTTTTCTGAAATGTGATATGCTTATGTTAATTTTTAAGTAAAACAGTCTGTTTTGCATTCCTTGGATAATCTAAATATAAACATTGATTGAAAAAGAGTCATTTAAAACTGGACTGGGTATCAGCACTCATCTAAGTCTCATTTCCTTATTTTATGTATGGGAAAGAGCTCCAGAGAAAGCAGGACCCGTGTGCATTCTGAGAATCACCCCGGCCATCGCAGAGCAGAATTCTCTGGTTCTCTTTCAAAGCAACACAGAGAAGCAGCCCTGATGCCTGGCCACCATGGGCCATCACCTGCTCCTGGGATTTCTGGGATAAAGTCAACTTCCTGAAGCCAGCGCTGGATTATATCCAGGGCACGAAAATTAAAATAAAGACAAGTTAAAATGAAGTTTGATTCATAACTCAACATTCAGTGAAACGTTGAGGTCAAATTTAAGGGCCAAGAGAGGGAAGTGTCCAGAGCTTGCCCTGGCAACAGCGTGTTGGGCACACGGCGCACGCTGAGACACGGGCTTCAGTCATGTGCCGCTACACGGCTGGCTGTCTAGTGGGCCCTCGCGTGAGTCGCGAGTGTGTGTGCATGCAGGTGCACCGAGGCCCCTGCCTGCCGATGGACTGGCTCCAAACACAGCGCCCAAGTGCACAGCTGGCCCTCGCCTGCCCAAGCACTCGCAGGTTTTAGACAATCCAGGGCATGGGGCCCGCGAGCTCTTACTCAGACATCTGAGCAGTTCTGGAAACATCCCGCCCGCCAGAGCAAAGCTGTCCTTCTGCAGGACCAGCTCATGTCTACAGGCACCATTCGTAGAGCCCCGTGTCTGTCAGCTCCTTCTGATCCAGAGAGGATCCCAGCAAGCAGAGGGTGTGTTGGTGTCACGAGGCCTTGACTCTGCCACTGGCTCAGAGTGTGTCTCTTACACCACCAGAAATGGCTTGGGGAAGAGAAAAGTTAGTGAAGCACAGACTCACTGCTGCATCGCAGAAGCAGCTGGCAAAGTGCAGCCAGGGCACTTTGTTTAGGAGAGCACACCAGCCACCAACACTAGCAGGGTGTGTGGAGAAAGAGTGAGAACACAGAACCGTAAAATAAACTTAAAATCAGTGTGTCATCGCTGCTGTTCTCGCTCCTCCATTGCGGTCACTTCTTCTGTAGCCCTGGTAGCCCAGATTTTCACTGACTGCTTGCTTGGGTGAGCGAAGCCGGGAGTGGCCAGTGCTGATTTCCACGCGTGGCAGCTCACGAGGGCTTCCAAGTGCACAATTCCACCGAAAGCTCATTCATGGCCTGAAAAGCATCACTGAGGACCCGGCTTCTGGGTGACCCAGGGTTTTGGGTGAGGTGGGCCTGCTCCCTTTCTGCAGTGGGCTGCTTTGATCCACCAGGCAGCCTGCAAAAGGAGGACTGTCTGGCCCTCCTGACACAAACCTGACTTTCCTTCAGTGGCAGTCCTTCAGCATGGCCCCGTGGTTGCGCCATGTCTTTCTGGCTTACTTCAGTATTTTCTTTGGTTTGCTGCATCTCCTTAAAGAACATGGGCCCTGGGCTTAAATACAACTTCAGGTCAGTGGCTGATGGAGCTCCGGAATTCCTGTGCAAATGTTGTTTCCTGCAGGAGAAGGGACACACACAGACTCCTGCTGAGGGCCAGAGCCCGCCTGGCTGTCCATGCCACACACCCCTCGGGTCCCTCCCGTCACCTCGGCACTTGACATCCATAGCCAGGGTGGCCCGAAGAATGACTCTTCTCCCAGTAGTACTCTGAATAAAACCTAAACCCAAAGTGGGGTTTGGAGTTTACCTCTGAGCTCATGGGAACCGGGGTAAGGTCTATGGTCAGGTCAGTGTGGTCAAATGACTTGGAATTCAGTCTGATACTTGTTACTATGTTAATTAAAAGGGAGATTATTTTCTCCTGCCGTGAGTGGCCTTTGGGTTGGGAATATTGTATAACCCAGAAACCATCTTAATAAATTAGCCAGGAAATCTGCCCTTCAAGCCATCTCGCAGCTTTGGCCTGTGGGGAGACGCTGTGGCCGCGCCAGCCAGAGCTGGGGCCACGGGTCAAAACAGGAAAGTACATGATGAATGTCCAAGAGCTGCAGCTGTTACCCCTTCAGGATCCACCGGGCTTGATGGCACTGATGGAATTCCAGCGGGTCCATCGTGCTGAGCAGAGCCTTCCGAGGCGTCTGCCAGCGTGTTGGATCTGCTGGAGAACACGAACCACTACTTCAGAGCAATTTGCTCTTCCCGCAAGTGCTGCGTTCCACAAGGGGGCAAAGGGCCTCTTCCTCGCTGTCTCCCACAGTGCCAGACAGCGCATTAGCTGGTTGGGTTTTTTTTATTTTTTATCTTGAGTTCCTCCTAGTCACGGGACACAGCTGGGACACCTGTGGCTACCGGCCCACCCCTCTGCAGGTGACCCATTAGCCTGGTGCAAGTATAAACAAGCCTCTTGTTTGGTCCAGTTCCTCACTTGGAAAACAGCCAATTGAAAGGTGCTTTCAGACGGTCCAAGTGACGGTCGAGATGGATCCAGAAACAACTGGACGCAGCCACCTCATCACTCGAAGACTTTCCTGGCTGAAGGCGGCTCCAGGGTCACGCGGCAAAGCCACAGGGGCTCAGCTTAGCATTAACCACAGTCAGTTAATGTTCACCCAACTCTCTGGCACCGCATGCTCCCAAGTTCTTCGGATTAAAAATACCCATTTTAGTGTGATTCCTCAAGTCCCTGTCCCCTCTAGCCACTGCAGTGGCTGCTGCTCTTGTGGGGTGGGGCCCTGTCTGGGGACTGCGGCATTGTGTGACACTGGCGGGTGCTGTGCCTGCCGGCTTGGCGTGGGGCATCTCAGACCGCCGGGTGGCGGCTGTGGCTGTGCTGTTGGTGAGCCCTGCCCTTCAGTCCTGGCCCAGCTCACCAGAATCCTGGTGTCTGACACATCAGAGACGTGGAATGCACCCACCCACGGCTGGCTGCCGACATGGAGCCAGACGATTCCCACGCGTGTCTTGGGTCATGCTTTCTGCACTTGCACCTGAGGTCAGAAGCCGTTATTTGAGTACCACTAACTTTATCAACCCACTGTGGCTCTGGTGACAGCGTGGGACTGGGCCTCAGTGGGTGCCCGGCACGCATTTGCTAGACACGTGAAAGTGTACATGATGAAGGCCCGTTTACGACAGGCTGTGACAGTCATGTTCTACATGCCAGGCCACTGCCTCTGTTCGCTCTTTCTTGAATGCAAGGGAGCTGAAGCTGGGGAAACGTGTGGTGTACAGTGACTTCACCCAGAAGAAAAGCTGTCATCTTTTACATGCAGCAAAACTCATAGCTTGACTCTCCGCTACTTCCGAGCCCAAACAGGTAGGGCAGGCTCAGGCTTCCCAGGGGTTGGGCAGTGTCATGGGTTTGGTCTTGCCCTGATTTTAGTTTGTGTGTAGAGCTGAGACCCACAGCGGTGCCGCTGACTTCCCAGTGAAGGGTCCCCGCAGGCTGTAGTTCGGGCAGCCTGCTTTCCTCCTCACTCTTGGGAAAGACTGGGGGTTGCTGTGTAAGTGACTGGGGTGCCAGACACAGGGGAAGGGGCAGGGCCTGGACGCTCGCTGGCAGCACAGACAGGTGGGGTGGCACCCGGCGCCGCCCTGGCCTCCGCAACCAGCTGTCAAGTGTATTTTGAAATATTGAAGGATTGTGGTGTTTTATACACTTTTAGGGACTTTCCCAATTTTCATCTGTGATCTGCACCTGCTCACAGCTGCTTCTTTTTGGGGTCTGGCTCAGCCAGCCCTGGGGGCAGGGCTGGCACGGCCTGTGGTGCTTGGGATCAAGCTGAGGTCCTGTGCGCCTGCCTAAGCAGGCGTGTTAGAGCACCGAGCTATCTTGTGGCCCACACCGCTGCTTCTTGAGTGCTTGCTGTTTACTGATGCTCAGCCCTGAAGAGTCCGCAGCACAGACAAGGTGTATGCATCCTCAGGTCGAGGCGACAGGTGCCAGATGGCGCGGAGGGAGGAGAGTCCACACCAGGTCATAAGGCCACCTAGTTCCTCAGGGAAGGTGGAACTTGAGCTGGTCTCAGGCAGTGGGCAGGGTTTGGCAGAAGAGGGATGTGGGGTGGTGTAGGGAGCACCAAGCACACTGCCACAGAGCTGGGAGAGGCGCATGAAGATCACGCAGCAGTCCAGGGAGGAAGTCGGCAGGAAATGCCAGCAGGGCCTGGCCAGGCTCAGCTCTCCTTACTTCCTGTCTCCACTGCAGTCTGGTCCCCAATGCCGGCATCTGCAGACTGTCCCCCTGGCCACTGACAGCCCCCACTTGGGCAAGAAGGAATCTGACTAAATGCAGTGGGCTTTGCCGCCTTAAGCAGTCACATGGCCACCTGGGGCAGGTCTGTGGGAGCACACAGACCAGCAGCTGATAAGCCACAGAAATCTGCTTCTTATGGTCTCAGCAGCTGAAGCCTGTGGCTGCGCTGTGGCTGGGTTCTGGCAGGGCCTGCAGACTTCTCTACACACGTGTGCAGCAGGACAGGTCACCAGCTGCTCTGTCACAGTGACCCTGCACGCAGGCTTACCCGCAGACCACATGCTGGGGTTAGCGTTTAATCAAGACTCAGGCGGCAAGAGCGTCTGCTGCACTGCGGCGTTCTCACAGGCCTCTGCACGCCGGCGGCCGGTGTGATTCTGCAAAGGGAGAAGAACCTGCAGCACCGCGCAGATGTGTCTAAACACAGCCCGCCTCTGGGACTTGGCGCGGCAGCCCCAGCTAAGACAACACAGGTTGTGAATCAGTTTGCTATGGGAGGGTTGATTGCACCTACTGCAGGTGGAGGAGGGGACCCTGGATGGAAGCCGCGGAGCAGGTGCTCCCATCAGAGTCCTGGGCGTCCTCTGGAGGGGACAGAGGAGCTTCCTAGACAGATGACAGTGCTGCAGCGAGGGAGGGTGTGATGCACCTGGAAGCCAGGAGAACACAGTGGGATGGCTGACTTCTCCTGCCGCATTTGCAGGTGGACTCACTTTGTTAGGAAGAAGGACAGACCCACAGTGACAGTTTTCTGGCCTGCAGGGGCCCGTGGCTCTGTTGTGCTCTGAAGTCCTGGGGGGACGGTGGATGCATGGGCTGCGGAGGGCTTTGGAGGCATCTGTGGAGTTGTCTGCAGGACACAGGCATGGTGCCAGCGCAGCTCACGGGACCCGGCTGTCTGCAGTTCAGTCCCGCTGGGTGGACAGCACCCCGTGATTCCAGGGGAGCACAGTAATTTCATCCAAAGGAATTTGCAAGGTAGCTGCACCCTTTGGGAACTGCTGACAGAGGACTGGCCTTTCACAGACCTGGCTTTTGCCTGGTCAGTCACTGACAAATTATTGTAGGGAAACTTGCTTAAAGCTACCAGGAAAATCAGATAGTGCAAGAGGAGCTCAGGGCAAGATGAGCCTTGAGCTAGGAGATGGCCAGAGGAAGAGAAAGCAAACAGGAGAAAAATGAAGGGTGTGAAGCTGTTGGGCCTTCCCTAGGGTAATGATGAGGGCTGGAGTGTTTATTCAGGGAAACATTAGCAGCAGGCTGAGCTGGAAGATAGCAGGAAAGGTGTGCGTGCTTGGGGCTGGGGCCCGGCCACCCACGCTCAGCGCTAGCTGCGTCCCTGTTTCTATCCATAGGCCACACCGCTCTTGTCATCCCACACTGTTCTGGCTTTTTAACCCAGACCGAGTCAACCAGGCCTGCTGCCCGTAATAGTGATGGGCACAGATAGCCAGACACACCACACATGGGCAACTAATAGCGAGGGCCCGTTTCAGGATGGAAGTAGCCCAGTGCTTTATTTGCGAGGTCCCTTGTCTGAGTAAGAAATGACTGGTCCTGGGGTGCTAATTCTGGCTCTTTCATAAGGCCGTGGAGTTCTTCAGCAAGGATCTGCCAGGTCTGGCCTGTTTCCAGGAGCCCAGATCTTCAACAAAAAACAAGCTGAAGACAGGGTTCCCACCTCCAGGATGTGCCCTGTGTTTAATCAACTAACCACCAGCTTGGTTTTAGCGAGGGCAGGAGGGAACGTATGCATTGAACATCACTGCAAGCATAGCACAGAGCCAGCTGGAAGAGCTGAGGGCCAGAGGCAGTCGGAGGACGCTGCAGCCTCCGCAGCAGGGGCTCTCGGATCCGTACAGATGGAGTCACTTGGTCGAACAGGCGATGAGAGCGCACTCCGGGGACAGAGGCCTTGGGTAGCAGGCTTGTAATGAAACTACGAGAAACACATGAAGGCTGTGTTTGCATTGTGTCAACATCTGTGAGTGGAGGAAACAATCCCGACTTTTTTTTCCACCTAAATCTAAGCAGACAGATCCTGGAGCCCTCCCCCTTCTCCCAGAAAGCCAGAACACAGCTGCATTCCTCGCTGTGCTGTCCCTGCCCCGCTGCTGGGGTGTCCAGTGTCCAGGCCCAGAGTGCTCCCTTCCTCCTATCTGTCTGAGTTTTGTGTCTCATAGCATAGCTGATGATGTCTTCTATCTGTGAAGATTCTCTGAGCAAAGGGCTGGCCAAATAGCTCAGCAGATTAAAGTGCCTGCAAGTAGGCGCAGGTACCTGGGCTTCGATCCCCAGGCATGCAGTGCTGGCCCTGCCCCGGGTGCCCTGAGATGGCAATTGAGACTGGGCCTAGAATCCCAGCTCTTGGGAGGCTGTAAACAGACAGATCACTATGAGTCCAATCTAGTAGACTTTGTAGACCCTTCCTTAAAAATACAAAAAAAAAAAAAAAAAAGATTATCTGAGCTATCCTAATGCAGTAGTGTTTCATTCAGAAACAAATAGCCTGTCAGGTGTGACTGTAGGGCCAGGGACGTAGCAGTGAGTATGTCCCATCTCCTTTCTCACATATGTGAAGAAAACAAGTTATCTCCATGTCGGTTGATGGAGGGAGAGAGGGAGGGGGAGATGGAGATGGAGAGAGAGACAGAGAGAGACAGGCATGCGCACATGGGTGCGTAGAGGGCAGACAGAGGCAGTCGAGAGGGATCTGCAGGTGAGGGAGCGTGGCCCGCTTCCAGGGCTGGCGGGCTGAGCCTAGCTGGGTGCTGTGCTGTTTCCTCCCCTGCCATGTTACGAGACCCTGTCATTCTGCTTTTTCATCTTCTCTGCAGTGCTAGAGGACAGGCTGGACTTGGGTAAAAGGCTCGACAGACATTTGTTTATTGACAGTTTTCCACTTTCTACCCAACGCCTTGGCATGGCTGATGCACAACTTCAGTTTCCATTGAAACGTCAACTTGGGCTCAACAGGCTGGCTTGGGGGCTGGGTTTCCTATTTACATGCAAAGCAAGATGCTCTAACAAATCTGGAGGATGCAGTAACCATTTTTGGCAGCAGTTTCTCGTTCATGCATCTATTTTTTCTTTCTTCATTTTCCCCAATGTCCCAGCATTATTGGGAGATTTCTTAGTGCAATTCTTGTGGCCCCACCCAGTGACCCTGCATGTCCCCCTGAACAGATGGACAGATTACACCAGGAAGGGGTGGGAGGAGGACTGACGGTGGCTGGGCCAGGAGGTGGGGAGTGGGGAGGTGCTCTCCCCCAGGGTGCCCCCCGTTCTATTCCTGTTGCAGGAGGGCACATATGCCTATAAAAGAGAGAAACTGGATGTTTGCCTGGGAAGTTATCAAGACCATGCTAGGAAAAAGGAAAGAAGAAAAGGAGTGGGAGAGGTAAGAGGGACAAGGAAAAAACATAAATCTTGGGGTCAAAGATGAAGGAGGACAAGAGCGGCTTCGGCAGGCTCCTGCATCCAACCTGGCACATTGGCAAGAAGCTTATTGAACGCTGTGAACCTCTGAAGGGCTGGAGGAGGCGTTCGTTGAGCTTGGGTGGGAGGATTTATAGTATTCTTGGAAAAGGTTCTCAAACATTCTACTCTGAAAAGAAACAAAAGCAACAATCTTATTTGCTCTGTACTGTTTGTCTTTCTCTCCTATTTATAAATGCAGTCTTAATTTATAAAAGCAAGGGGGAACCACACCCTTGGGTCTCGTGTACACCAGCCCTTCTGCAGTGACCAAGTTGCAGCTTCACAGTGATCCTGGGCTGGAGACCCGGCCACTTCTGATCACATAGGAGAAAGCAGGTCCGGAGCCACCACGAGCCTTCCCCAAAGCACCTGCAGCTTGGTGGGGGAGTGGGGCAGCTCCTGTGACCACGGGAACAGGGGTGTCCAGGAGTTCGTGGACCCTTGGAATAGCATCAAATAGAATGCAGAGTCTGCCAATGGAGCTGACACCCAGGAGGCCAGTGTGTCCAGGGTTGCTGAGGCCTCACACCCCCCTGAGGCCAGCCAGGCACACAGCCTCCGTGGACAGCGAGTGTCTGGGCTCAGGCCCACCGCATCGCCCAGGTTTGGTTGCCATGGCTTCTCACCAGCAAGACCCTGGCTCTCCTGCCAGGATTATTCATGGCTGAGCTGTATCTGGTTCGCTGTGGACTCCCTCCAGCCCTGTGCAGCGCTGGCTGAGCCCTCACAGAGGCCAGGTGAGCGCACGCACATGGGAGGCAGAGATGGCTACCAGAGTTCAGTGGCCAGGACTCCAAGCGGGAGGCAGTCTGTCCTGGTGGCTGGATGTCAAAGTCATAATTGGGATCCTGTGTCTCAGGATAGAAACTTGGAAAAGTTGACAGCGAATATGCGAGTGATCGCTGCAGCGTTCAGCAGGTGTCTTGGAGCCTGGGCTAAGCCCCAGGACACAGCTTCCTTATCCACAAAATGCAGATTATTTAGATCATGTGCCCTCAGTCAATACACTTGGGAGTTGCCAATACACTTGGGAAACATTATTCTAGAATTTTCCTTTTTGCTTAAGAACCTTCCAGACCTCAGAGACAACGTGTGGAGACTGTGAGCCTTGCGTCTGGGGTCCTCACCACAAGCTTGGACTCAGTCATCCTCCCCACCCTTATCTGATGGGTTGGGGATGGGGATGGGGGTGGGGATGAGGCTCAGAGGCCAGGCCAGGGCCCCCCACTGTGTCCGAGCACAGAGCAGGACTGGCAGGACCTTTGAGGAGTAAACCCGAGAGCTGACCTGGGTGGCACTGCACTGGGTCTCAGATGGATGCAGCCTTGCTGACCACTGCTGCCTCACGGAGGTCACAGCACCAGGAAGCGGTGCAGAGTGCACAGCCTATGACGTGGCAGGGGTTCAACACGGGGGAGAGAGGAGACCTGTGCAGGCGTGAAGGCGGAAGCCAAAGGGGTTTCTGGCCATCCATCCCCAGTGTGACCCAAAGCACTCCTGGGAGTGGTGGAAACTTCATGGGAGGGCACAGCAACCCCGCAGCAGCTGTTCTTTCTGAGGATGTGAGACTGAGGGGCACTTCCACCAGTACAGCGGGAGACAGGCGGTGCTCAGCAGACGGCAGGGGCTGCGCATCCCCAGTGTTGCTGGTGCAGGACCCTTCGGGGGCTCACATGCCAACGCTTGCAGAGATGCTTGTTCTGTGGGGCGTGGGGGACCTGTAATCCCAGACTCTGGAGGCTGAGGAAGGGGAGTCTCCCTTTTGACCCCACCATACAACCGGGCGACTTAGCAAGACCATACAACCGGGCGACTTAGCAAGACCCTGTCTCAACAAAAGAGTGAGCTTGATGCAGGCCCCTGGGCTGGCTTAATCCTCAGCACCATGAAGAAGAGGAAAGACAGAGAAGCAGGCTTATCTCCCCCCATCCCACAGCAGTGTGGCACGATGGAGGGCTGTGTTTCTCTTATTTTTATGACAGGATCCACCAACACAGTGCACGTAGTTTTAAAAATCCTGCTGGTTAGAATTAAGGGTCCCTCCCTCTGGAGATGGACATGAATAATTTTGATGTGAAAATTCTGCATTTTGGGTTGGATTTTGTAAAACAGTTCACTGACCTTCACTGCTTCCTTTTCATTGACCCATGATGGGCAGGTGGCACAGGGGACCTGGGGACTTGGCCGCCCTACCCTCGGACAGGCAGGCATAGGCTGCCAGGGTGTCACAGGGAAGCAGCTCTCAGCTGGCTAGATGCGCCAAGCTCGGGTCTCAGGTTGCCAGGGAATGAACAGGAGGGCACGGGAGGTGAGGAGAAGAGAGGATTACTGAGAGAAAGCTCCGGGAGGCAGGAGAGGTCCCCAAACCGCGCTGTGCCAAGGCTCTTTGTCTCAGGGATTTTGTTCAGTAAGACCACACCACAGCTCACCTGGGTGGGACTGCAGCCAGCCTACAGGGTCGCAAGTGCAGTCACTGAGCTACTGTTGATCTAATTTACAACAAGCAGTAGCAAAGGTGCAGATTGTCAGAAACAACAGAGCCCTCCTGGGAGGGCCGCGGCAAGGGCAGCCGCGCCGGCTCCTCCGGCCGCCTGTCCGGGGCGCTGCTCCTGCGCATTTGCAGCCGTGTTTCTGTGTGCTGGCTGCTTTGTTTGCATGCAGGCTGCTTTGTTCGGGCCCACCAGACCGCACAGTGCTAGTCACATCAGGCTCTGAGACCCTGTCTGTCCTGGGCAAGCTGCAGCCTGGCCCTCCATCTTCACCCTGGGCCTCATTTCTGGCCACCGATCTTGACTGGGGCCGACTCCCTCATTTCTGATCTGATTCTGTCTCAGGCCGTCCCTTTCTGCCTGTCAGTCTCTTCCCAGCTTTGCCGTCTGCAATGAGGAGAATCATACAAAAATGGGGACACTTTCGACCACTTACAGAGGTGCCTGGAAAATCTGCCACCTCCCTGGATGGGTTCTCTGTCTGGAGGGTCCTGGGGGGAAGGACCCAGCGGGGCTCTGGCTCCCAGAGCCACTCGCTATTTATTTATTTAATATTTTAAAAATTCATTTCAATGAGAAAAAAATGATAAAATAGCAATGAAACAGTTTCAAAACAGGTTAGTAGGCCAGTTACAATAATTAATACATTGCGCATTGTTGCCTTCATAGTACTTATTCAGGGGACAAGATGCAGACAGATCTCCTGTCTGTTTAACTTGGTCTTAATATCCAGCAGAAAAGTATAACCGGGAGATAGAAAAAGTAAAGCTATATTAATATGCTGAGCTGTAAAAGCTCATCAACAACTCTGACAGTTGCCAGTCGTGCTGAGAACTCACTGCTTTATGGACTGTTGGACTATGCTGAGTTATTTTGCTGAAGTACATAAAGGTCTTTTAAAGACTTCTCCCAGTACAGCTTCTCTAACTGCAGAGGAACGCCCATCTCTGACAAAACAAAACAAAAAAGAGGGATATAAATAAAGGACCGTTTTGTTGTGAAAAAATGTGTATGTCTACACAAGATAGCTAGGATAGACATACAGGTACTTTCTCTTAGCATACTGAGAAGAAAGGTTTGTACTACTCCTGTTTAGACAGAGCCGCTCTTTAAATAAGGGCCTGACAGGAACTGCGAGACTCGGGGCGGGGAGCAGGGGCGCTGGTCCTCCTGCAGAGACGCGGGAGGGAGGCTCGAAGCCGGTGGGGGCAAGGGCGTCCGGAGACCAGGCTGCAGGCCACAGCAGGGCCTGCGTGCAGGCCTGGGAGGAGCCGCCGTGGTCGGGTGCGCGGAGCAGAGGCCTCGCCGCTCCGGCCTTCACCCCAGCGGCTCCCCGCAGGTGGGGTCCAGGAGAGGGGGCGCCGGGGCAGGTCGTGTGCTGCACGGGCAGCTCCAGGCTCCGGGTGGCGTCGACGGGGGGAGGACGGGCGAAGGGAGGAGGACACGCTCGGGCCTAAGCAACGCCTTGTGGGGCGGTGGGGACGATAAGGTAAGGAGTGGGATGGAGGAGCGCGCGGGCGTACTTGCTGCGCGGGCTGCGAACTACCCGTGCATTCCTGCGCGCACAGGGCTTCTAAGAGAATGGAAGGGCGCCTCGCCCTGCCATTTCTCCTCGAGAAGCACTCGCACCTTGGATCCCTGCAGACACGGGACGGACAGGATTTGTTCTGGAGCTCAGCGCGCACAGAGCGAGACCCCAGCGCAGGGCGGCCACGCACCCGCGGCCCGGCTCCCTCGAGTCCGAGTCCGCGCTCAGCTCGCGGAGGACCCTCCCGCCAGCGGCCAGCTCCGTCGCTGCGCGGGAGGCCGCGGGTGCCCTGCTTCGCGGGCTTAGGACTTTTCTTTGCCTTTTATCTGCTTTTTATGTTGAAGCTTTTGATACTCCCAAAGCAAAACAAAAGCAGTACACTGACCGGAGCACCACCTCTTGCAAAGACTCTGAGAACCTCGCGCCGCACAGTCGCTCTCCAGCGCTTGTCGTCGCCGGGGTCACCGGGCAGCGTCCACCCGCAGCGAGGACTGAGGTGCCCCGAGGCCCGCCGCGAGCGCACGTGCAGCCGCTTCTCGCATGCGCTTCTCTCAGATGATTCTGCAAACCAAACTTTGTGCAAGGATAAAAGCACTTACAATTAGATAAAATTCCAAGTGTATCTTCATAGGAGTTATTTTTTATATTAATCTGTTACATATGTGGAACTTTTACATATGTAGGTTTCCCAGTAGATTTGCCAACAATTTTCTATTGTTAACTTGAATTTTTGCCAATGTGATTGTTTAGACTGATTGTTTGGTGTAGTTTTACTTTGGATTTTTCTTCCATACTATGAAGTGCAATATTTTTGGACATTTGTCTTTTGATTTTGCTGATAAAGTCCTTTTGATTTGATGACTGGACATTTTAAACTTTGGGTTCTCAAAAATTTTAAATGGATTTTCGATGGTAAGTTAGAAAGGCTGTCTTTAATGTAAAGCTATAAAGGCATTAATTGATATTTTTGTCCAGTAATTCTTTTTTTGTGACATAACTTCAGTTGCTTTGAAGTTTATCTTGGTGTCGGGCGTAAGGTATGAAGTCACCCGGGTACTTTCCCGGGTACTCCAGGAAACCCACAGCACTAACATGCTTTACCTTTATTTTAGTCTTTTGGCGCTGAGTTTTCCAGGCTGGCGTGGAAGCCGATCTCGCCTTGTCTCACCCCCCTGGGTAGTGGGATCGCAGACATGTGCGTCCTGTGGGATAACCACATTCTTCAGATACCTTTTGCCCCTAATTAGAGATATCATTTGCTTGTGCAATGATTTCACTCAATATTTGGGATTTTTTTTCTTTGAAATTGGATTTTCTAAGATTTCAAGTCTAATTGTATTTCTTTGCCATCCTTTTCCAAGTAAAATAACATTTGTCTTATTAATCAGGACTTCTCGGGTTCCACTTGAATGGGAGAGTTGGGGAGGACATGCCATTGTCTTCCATAGAAAGGAGATAACATTGCGGAGATCTCTTTACAAGACCGGAAGGAAAATAATACTCCAGATTTTATTGCTAGAAAACCTGAGACAACAGCTTTTTCTTTGCTTCTACGGATGGTGCCAAGTGGCTTCCCACCACGAAGGAAGTGTTTGCCTAAAATGGGCCAAGCGTGAGGAGAGCCCTCAGTCACGGGGGAGGAAGGAACCAAAGACGCACCTCTGGCGCACAGGCCTCCCGCTGCTGGCCACGCCGCTGCAGCAGGAGACTACAAAGGCCTCTGCACAAAAGCCAGAAAGACCTGATGCTTCCAAGCAGCTTATCCGCCAAGTGAAAGGTTCATACTGCGCGGACGTGTCTACAGTTTCACGGATGTTCAGCAGCGGTGCTTCTCAGAGAAAAGCTTGCTTATTTGTGCAGGAGAGCTTGGAATAGCATTAGCGAGTTCAAAGGTAGCGCATAAGTAGCTCTGGGGGCGCGGCGGGGCATAAAAACAAGAGCAGAGCCAACATCCATGGGCCACAGTGTGCAGATTAGGGTGTCATCAGGCTCCGTCTTCCATCCTCGCTTCCCATGAGGTTGGCAGAAAGCAGTCCCCTCCGACTCCCGTCACCCGCCGCTGACCTGGAGGCGGGTCTCCGTGCCGAGGCCAGTTGCCTCCCAGCACTCAGTGCTGCAGGGCCGCACCCACCTTCAGGAGCACCAGCACCATCCAGCCTTGGTCGTCCTCCTGGGACACACTCTGCCTGGCTCTATGTGCTGCCTGGTTCCAACCCAGCCACGGCTCTGAGTCTCGGCCAACCCCCTGCAGCCCCCTACCGTTAGCACCAGCTCTTGGATCCCACATGTGGGCCTCTTTCCTCGCCAGCCACCCTTGGGCCTGGGCATGTGCCTCCAGTTTGGTGGCCCCAGGACCACCTCTGACCTCCTCCAGGGCCCCAAAGCCAGGGTCTCGGTCAAAATACCAACGCAAGGTCAGGCGCAGAGCTTCCGATCTCTCCTTCCTCACCTCTGTCCCTCCAGCACCGTCTCCACCCCAGCTAACCAAAGCCAGCTGCCAGCATACCAGGCCAGTGTCTTCCGGGTCCTCACAGAACACTGGCATGGTATGTCCATGTCTGCGCCAGCCCATCACCAGGCCACTCGTGTCCTCCTCCTGCTTGGGGCTGTCCTTTCGCCTGTGCAGAGCAGATGCAGCTGTCCCTTGAGATCAGGCCACGCAGGGCCATTCCTGCCTCAGCGTGGATGGCTGCACTCAGCCCCACTGACCTCGAGGCGCCCATGGTCGTCCTCTCCTCTGTCCTCCCAGCATCACCCTCCCTCACTGCTTGTCCGGGTTTCCCTGTGTCTCACTGTGCTTCTGATGAGAGCTGTCCTGCTGTTCCATCTTCTACATGGCTGGGCCACAGCGCCACAAATTCTGTGGTGAGGAGACATCAATCTACTACCTCTGGTTTGGGAGGCCCAAAGCTCCTCACAAGTCCAACTGGTCTAACAGCAAGGTGCTGGGAGGTGATGCCTGTTGCAGGTACCAGGGATTGACCCATGTCCTTGCTTCACCCAGTTCTGACACCCTGCAGGGTACTTTCCATACTTCCACGTGAGTAGCTTCCTGTCTATCTGGCCTGGCTGGGAAAGGTAGGCTGGTGCCTGTGGCTCATGTACGCACATGAGCCCCATGTGTGACCTTGCATGTTGAGCCTCGTGGCGCTCATCATGTGCTCAAAGTCCCTGTGCTGCAAGGGTAGGGTTAGTGAATCCATGGCATGCATGTCATTTTTTTTAAGACAAAAGATGATAATGTATGAGTTGTTTTCCCTAAACCAGCACTTCACTGTTCAGGTTTAATTGCAGCACTGGGACTTGGTGGCACATAGGTGAGTTTGGGGTGCAGTTCAGGCAGCTGTCTCTAACAGGTTTGCCAGTGCTCCTCTTGGGGTTAGGATGTGGGTTTGATCAGGGTGGAGGACAGGGAAAAAGAGGCACCACTTCCGGTGTCTCTTGAAACACATGCTCCAACATCACCTTTCCAGGCAGGGCATCCCTGGACACCGAGTTAAATCGACCAACAGCACAACTTTCCTAGTATTATTTTCCAGCTCCATTTTATTTTATTTTATTTTCCCATAATTTTATTGAGAAACAAAGAGCAATGAGACAGTTTCAAACCAAATTGGTAGGACAGTTTCAATAATTAACACTTTGCATAGATTCTTCCTAGTGGTTAATTGCTGTACAAGATGCAGACATAAGATCCTATTTACAAACACTATTAGAACAAATCCCTCTATTCATTAAGAGAATGTATCTATATAT